>CM059835.1:26275171-26314940 GCA_030444775.1 Atalantia buxifolia
TGAAAATGGAACGGAAAAAAGCACTCCAATGAGTACTACAATCAAGCTGGACAAAGATGAGAAAGGTAAGGAAGTTGATATCAAGACATATCGAGGTATGATCGGATCCTTACTCTATTTAACTGCTAGTAGGCCTGACATTATATTTAGTGTATGCTTGTGTGCTAGATTTCAATCTTGTCCTAAAGAGTCACACTTGCTTGCCGTTAAACGAATTTTTCGTTATTTGATTGGCACCATTAATCTTGGTCTTTGGTATCCTGGGAACACATATTGACTTAACTTGTTACTCGGATGCGATTTTGCTGGTTATAAGGTTGATAGAAAAGTACTAGTGGAACATGTCACTTCCTAGGTCATTCACTTGTCTCGTGGTTTAGTAAGAAACAAAACTCGATTGCGCTTTCAACCACCGAGGCCGAATATATAGCCGCAGTAGTAGTTGTTGTGCACAAATTCTTTGGATGAAACAAACCCTTAGAGACTATGGCATTAAACTCGATCAAATACCTATCTTGTGTGACAATACTAGTGCTATTAATTTATCCAAGAACCCAATTCAAAATTCTAGGACAAAGCATATAGAAATTAGGCATCACTTTCTTAGAGATCATGTTAAAAAAAGAGATGTTATGATTAAATTTGTTTCGACTGAAAATCAACTTGCGGATATCTTTACAAAACCTCTTAGTGAAGAGCTTTTTATAAAGATAAGACATGAGCTTGGAATGTTGAATGTTGCATCTTGAGTTATGAATTGTTGATATATCTGTTATTGTATGGATTTATACTTCATGAATTAAATAGCTTGATATGTTTATTTTTTTTTTGTTTCATGAATTAAATGGCTTATTGAAAAATTTTGAATCTCAAAATGATTTAAAATTGATCAAATTTTAAGCCAAAAATAAAATGGTGTGTATAATACAAGCATAAGAGCTTGCCAATTTTCAATAAGTGGTAAAAATTTTTCTAAGTCCAAACCGGTATACCGCTTTCTATTCAACCGAAACGCTTTTCTTCTTGTTGCTCTCGGTCAATATTCGCATTAACCGGATTTACCAAACCGGTAAACCGGATTTGAAAAATCACTCTCTGCCACACATCCGGAAATCCGGTTCATCAAACCGGTAAACCGAATTGCTGTCAATAAATTCTGGGCACTAACCGGCTAACCGGTTAGTGAAATCCGGAAATCCGGATTTGCTTAAGTATGTACTGGACTATAACCGGATAACCGGTTATAACATTCGGTAAACCGGATTCGAAATTGTCTTCACTGCCTCCAAACCGGATAACCGGTTATGTTATCCGGAAAACCGGATTCAAGGAATTCATTTCTAGAGCTCAACCGGATGACTGGTTACTAACATCCGGTAAACCGGATTCCCCTTGGAGCTTACTGCCTTCAAACCGGATAACCGGTTCTGTCATCCGGAAATCCGGATTCGCGAGGATACTTTCTGGAATGCAACCGGATGATCGGTTGTTCGCATCCGGAATTCGACCGCAAAGGTTCTTTTGTTCTTCATCTCCTTCTCTTATTCTAAGAAACCTGGTTCTTCCCTCTCTCTAAAGCCGCTTCTCCCTCTCTCATTTTCTCTTCAAAATCCATCACTTTTCATGTGTTTTTGATGCAAATTGATCCAAGCAAATTGTTCCCCATCCGTTCTTGTGTCCAAAATCATCTTTAAAATTCATTTTCAACCTCAAAAACATCAAGATCCGAAATCAACCTAGGGTTTTTCGAAATCTTTTCTCTCTCTAAATTTCTTCCTCTCAAGTTGTTTTTGAGCCAAATTGCTTCTCAAAATTATTTCCAATCTTTATTATCTTCATTTTCCGTAACTCATTTCACCTCAAATCACTCAACTTCTCCATGTCAAGCTCACTACGGCTCAAGAAAAGGCAAAGAACCGGTTCAACCCCCCAAGCGGTCACGGCAAGCCGGCGACACCACCACTCAATCCACTTTTGAGTCCTCACACCTTCGGAACAAGCATTTGATCAACCGGTTTCATCAAAATTTCCGGACTCGAGAGGTACTCAATACGTTTTATATTTCCGAACCCAGTTGGCTTCATAGTCTTCATATTAGTCATAGAAATCTATTTCAATTGCTTGGTGATGTTGGTTGGAATGGTGCTCTTATGATTGACGAACATGTTTATCCCGACTTGGTGAAAGTGTTTTACTCGAATATGGACGTTTCCGAGGAGAAAAGAACTCGAGTAATCACCAATGTTGGAGGAGTTATGATTGATTTTGATGTTTCATTGTTGAACTCTATCCTAGGATCATCCGATTTTGGTCTAGAAATTTTTTCGCCTAGGAAATCTCCCAAAATTGATAGATATGTTCATATTGACGCCGTTCGAAATATTTGTCGGCGTAGAGATCTTACTGATGAAGATTGTACCATTCATTTCCGTACTCACTGTCTTTGTCTTCAAACTCGTATTTTACTTCGCTTTATTCAGTCCATTGTTCTTCCTAGATCAGGGCATTTGGATGAGGTTTCTCATATGGACGTTGCTTTGATTGACTGTATTCTTCAACGTCGTCCGGTTAACTTAGGTTATCTCATCATCCGAACTATGTTGACCATACCTTTCTTGATTTCTCGCTCCCTTCCATATGGTCAATTTATTACCCAAATCCTTAAACACTTTGAAGTTCCGATTAATGAACCATCGTTTACGCCTTCTAAGGGTATAGGGGATGATTCTGTTATTAGCTTCGGTTTTGAGTGGCGTGATCGCACTTGCGTCAAAGTCACTGAAAACAATTACACTTTCCTCGCTCCGAGTGATGATCGGCAACTCAATGATGTGATTCCCGCCGATCAACTCCCGATTTCTCGCTGTTTCGAGGAGGCGTCGTTGCCGAGAGTCTCCTGTCTACCTCGCTCCTACCGCCTCGCACCCGCATTACCACCTCCCGAGCATCCTATTTCCGATGAGGTTACACTTCAGCAGACATGGATAAGGTGAGGATGCTCTCGGGCGGCAGATCGAGTTTCAAAGAAGAAGAAGCAAGCAGCAGCTCATTCACGGCCAGCGCCTCCTCTTTGAGCACTTCGGTATTCCATATCCGTATCCACCTCCATCACCACCATCCTCACCACCTCAGTAGTCTTTTATGCTTGTATCGGACACACCTACATGTTATTTACTGCTTTATGTATTTTTCGTTTTCGATTATATGGATGGTTGTTATGACTATGGATTATATATTTGATTTGGATTATATGCATTTGCTTTGCATATGTATTATGTTCTTTAATTTAGTTTTGGATGATATGGATTTGTTTTATTTGTTGGTTATAATATCTTTTCATGCTTTGAATTTTTTTTAACTAATGTACTTGTATTGAGATTTTGATGATTGATAGGGGGAGCTCTTGTTCTTTTTGATGATGTAGGGGGAGATATAATATGTCTATGTGTTATGAAAATTGATATGCATGTATGCAGGGGGAGCTTTTAAATCATTTTGAAATTATTTCTTAACCTTGCATTGATTAAGGGGGAGCATTTCATAACTAAATCAATTTTCTTTAATGTGTTTTGTCATCATCAAAAAGGGGGTGATTGTTAGCCTATATGGCTATAAATATTGATTTTGATGATAACAAACCACATGTGTTGATTAAAGAAAATTGAGAGTAGCTAATAATAAAATTTTATATATATTGTGCTTTTAAAACAAGAAAATGATTTTATGGAGTTAAGTTATTCTTCAAAGTTGTGAACTAAAGTGAAAGAATTTTACAATCTTTATTCTTAATAAATATTGTTTTTGAATTTCGAATTTGGACTTATTTGAAAATATTTAAATATTATGGGCCATTCTAAAAATTCACAAAGTTTGGGCTTGTTCATAATTTCAGAAAGTTTTGGGATTCACATAGTATTATTAAGAAATTCTGAAATTAGACTTAATTATAATTTTTATAACGTTTTGGGTCATACTACAGTTTCATAAAGTTTTAGGGTCAAAATATAATTAAATAAAGATTAATCGCATCACATCTATCGAGCAAACGGCAATCCGGATATGCTAAACGGAACGGTTATGGGGGGCGTAAAGGTTCTCGAGCATAAACGGTAATCCGGTTGTGCTAAACGAATTCCTACAGGCGGTAAAGCTTTCGGAGCATAAACTAATCCGGATATCACAAGCGGATTAGGATACTCAAAAATTCAAATTTTTGCCTTAACGGTAACATGCAAGCGGAATTCGGATACCATAACAGTAATCCGGTTATGAGTAAAAAACTCATAACGGCTAGTTTTTTGTCTCTAACTATAAAAACTCAAATCCAATTCATTTTCAAGCTCTCTAGCAAGCACAAACAAAAAGCATACAACATATCTTGAGCTCTCAATTCGCAAATCTTTATTATTTGAATCATCTTTGTTCTTAAATTTGTTCATCCACTCTTTAAGAAAGTTTTCATTGTAATTTTCATTTCCTCATCCAAATTGTGAGTGTTTGAGTGTGTGAGACACTTGAGTGAAGAGATTGAGATATAATCTCATTGTTGTAAAGGTTCATTGACACCTTGAAGTCAATTGTAAGCATTTTAAGCCTTGGAAGGCTTGGATAGTGAAAACCTCAAGCTTGGATCGCTTGGAGGCGTGGACGTAGGCGGGGATTGCCGAACCACGTAAAATTTCGTGTGTTTGTTTCTCTTCTCTCTTACTTATTTACTATTGTGCTTTGATTGAACTTATTGCTTTTGAATTTATTAAGGCTTTAGATTGGATTGTTGTGTGGTTTTGTTAGGATAATTTTTAAAATACCAATTCACCCCCCCTCTTGGGTTGCACACTTGTACTTCATAACAAACCACTTGTTTTGGATAAACAAAGAATTACACATTATGTTTTTATAATAAGAAAATAATTTTATGAAATTAGTTTTTTTCAAGTTTATGGTTTAAATCAAGAAGTTGTGAGAACTTTGAAATCAACGAGTATTGTTTTAAAATTCTGAAATGGACATATTTGTAAAGTATTATAAATATTTAGGCCATAGTAAAATTTTAGAAAGTGTTGGGACAAAATTGTAATTTTAGAAATAATTGTTTCACTTTAGCAAGCGGCTAGCCGGATTTAGAAAGTAGCAAACCGGTTGTGGACAAAAACTCTCTAGAATAAAAGCGGCTAACGGGATTGTAAAGCAAAGATATCGGATGTGCAAAAATTCAAGTATTTAAATATAGCAGTAACATAAAGCGGCAAGCCAGATTCACAAAGCGGCAGACCGGTTATCACCAAAAAGTCAATAACTACTAGTTTTTCTCTTCAACTATAAAATGACTAAAATCAAATTCATTTTAATAGATACAACCATTGTTATCATTGAGCATTCTTCTGCAATCTTAGCATAAACTTTGTGCATTCATTCATTCACACACATTGGGCTTTTATTTGTTAGCAAACGCATTGTGTGAGAGAAATTTATTTGTAACTATTTTTGTAAAATCAAGTTGAGAGGTTCTAACTGTTGGGATAAATTTGGGTTATAATCTATTGTTGTAAAGGTCTATTGACACCTTGGAAGTCAATTGTAAAGAATTTGAAGCCTTGGGAGGCTTGGATAGTGAAATCCTCAAGCCGAGTGAGCGTGGAGGAGTGGATGTAGGCGGGGATTGCCGAACTACGTAAAAATCATTGTGTTTTCTCTGTCTTCCCTTACTCTTTTATTATTGTCCTTTATTAAATTTATTGTTTTTGATTTCATTAAGGGAATATATTGAATTGTTGTGTTTTTTTTATTTAGCTTAAGTTTTAAAAACCCAATTCACCCCCCTCTTAGGTTACCTAGTTAGTATTTCATTTAGTATTAGAGAAAGATGCTCTTGTTTAGACTTAACCATCCGGAGTTAAAAATCAATGGCAACCCAAAATGACTTAGTCTTTGGGGAAGGACAATCGATAACTAGACCATTGTTCTTTGACGGTAATGACTACCCATATTGGAAAACTAGGATAATAATTTATTTACAAGCTTTAGATTATGGAATTTGAGAAGTTGTTTGTGATGGTCCATCATGTCTATGACTAAAAATAAAGTAGAAGATGATATTCCAAAATCGTCAAATTAAGGAGTGTAAAATTAGTAGATTCACTTGGCAATATTAGATGTTTCAAATGGAATCATATGAGAGTCTTCATGATATGTACACTAGATTCATCGATATTGTGAATTCTCTTGAAGCACTAGGTAAGATATTTACTAATAGTGAAAAAGTGATGAAAATTATTAGATCATTGTCGAAAGAGTGGCGACCAAAGAGAACAGCCATAGAAGAAGTAAAAAATCTTAATATTTTATCTCTTGATGATCTTATTAGTTCACTTATTTCATATGAGGAAGATATAGCTAATGAAAAAATTGATGAAGATAAAAAGAAGAAGAGCTTTGCTTTTAAATCTTCTATAGTTGAAAGTGATGATGATAGAAGTGACTTTGAAGATGAAGCCATTGAAATGATTGCTAAAAAGTTTAGAAGGATCTTCAAGAAGCAAATCAAGAGAAGAAACTTTAACGATCTCATGAGAGAAAACCTTAAGGTGGAGAAAGGGAAGAAAAAGGCAATTGTTTGTTTTGAATGCAAAAAGTGTGGCAATATAAGATCGAAGTGTCCACTTCTCAAAAAACTTAAGAAGAAAGCCATGGTGGCTACTTGGGACGATGGCGATGAAAAATCGAGTGTTGAAGATTCGCAAGAAGCGTCAAACCAAGCACTTATGGCAATAGGAGATGATGAACTTGATGAGGTAAATGATCTTCCTACTTATGATGATTTCTATAATGGTTTTAAAGAATTGTATGATGAATTGATGAAAATTGGTAAAATGAATTCATGTCTTAAAATAAAAATGAACCTTTAAATACAAAGATTAGATGCCTATATTTAGATAATATAACATTGCATGATAGAGTTACATTATCAAATGAGAAACCTGGCACTTCACATGAACATATAGAATCACAAGTAGATGATTTTAAACAGGAAAATGTGATGCTCAAGAAAAAGAATATTGAACTTAGTGATGTTGTCTTAAAATTTACAAATGGGCAAAAGATGTTGGATAACTTGCTTAATTCATATAAATGTGTATTTGACAAAGGAGATACTGGCTATAATCCAAATTTGAAACAAAAGTATTATAAGAATTACTTTGTGAAGAGTACCTCGTTTAACAATCAAGTTGTATGCCACAATTGCAATCAAGATGGTCATATGAAGAATAGATGTCCAATTAAAAGAAATACATATTATGGAGCAAAATGTATTTGGGTTTCAAAAGGAGTTATTGCTAACACTCAAGGACCCAAGAGTATTTGGGTACCAAAAGGCACAACTTGAATATTTTTTAGGTACCATAATCAGAAATGGTGGAGTGTTCCTTGATGAAAGCTTGTGAGGATAATCACTTAATTATGATCTAGGAGAAAAGATGAGGCAAAATGATTTAATTGTTTTGGTAACAATTCTCGCCATATTGATTTTGTTGAATGAATCATGATGAATGGATAATAGGTTGAATTTACAAAAGCATGCTCAAATGACGTTTACATAATTGAATTATTATTGCATGTAATCATGATGCATGGATAAATATATATATGATGGTAGCATGTTAACTTATCATGATGCCTTTGTTTGATTTTGATGATTGTATGATGTTTGATTTCATCTTTTAATTGTCAATCATCATGTTTCATGTCATTTATTCATCTTCCTTATTTGTTCATTGCACTCTCTCCAAGAAGCCAAACACAAACATTTATCTCACTAAAATCCATTATCTTTATGTTTTTCTTGCTCATTTGATATTTCTAAATCATTATCCATCACTTAAACATTAATTATTTGTCACTTAAGTATGTGTGAATTCTTGTGCCATTGATTCCGTTATATCATCATTCATTTATAAAATTGGCATATATGACTTATTATACATATGAATTTGATCACTTATTCTTTTAGCTCATAATGATGGCTTATCTTAATGGTTATGTTGATTTTGATGATCTATATATTGCCATTATGTACTTATGCTTTGCTTAAGTTTTGGTGATAAAGAATGTGCTTTGATGGTTATATTGTATTTGATAAAGTTTGATCTTATGCAATCTATGATTGGTGAATGGATGTATTTTTGTACTTTGTCGATGTATTGTGGAATATGCATTACTTGTTTTAAATGATATCGAAAGGGGGAGAAATACATATACTTCGAGATTTTTAAGCATATGGGATTTTTTAAGTTATATTAATCTGTCGCATTAGATCTTTGTTGAGTTTAGTTGTCTTTGATTTCTAAAATGTGATTAAGAATTATGGAGCTTGGATAATTGATAATATATTCTTATAAATTTTGCATGTCTTTGCTTGATCTATTACTTGTTTTCTTGATTATTGATTTGGGGAGTTTTCTCGGCAACTTTAATTAATTCTTGTTGCTTTCATTTTGGATAATATGCATTTTGAACATTTTTATTGTCAAAAGGGGAGACAAAATAATATACCATTTTGATGATGTCAACAGGGGGAGAATAACATGCATTTTGAGCATTCTTTTGATGGTTGATATGTGATTATAGTGATGATTTTGAGAAATGATGATGATTTGATATAGTTGTTGTTACGTTTTTCACTTATGTTTTGAAACTAATGTGGAACTGATATGATTGTCTTAAGTTGTTTATGCTTAATAGGGGGATCGTTTTTATTCTTTTTGATGTTGAAGGGGGAGATATAATATGCAACTATTTGTTATGAAAAGTATTCATTGCGTTCATATAGGGGAAGTTTTTAATCTTGCATTTATTAAGGGGAGTATTTCATAACTAAATCAAAATTTTATAATGTGTTTTGTCATCATCAAAGAGGAGAAATTGTTAGTTTATATGGCTATAAATTGTTGATTTTGATGATAACAAACCACATATTTTGGATAAACAAATAATTACACATTATGTTTTTATAATAAGAAAATGGTTTTGTGAAATTAGTTGTTTTCAAGTTAATGGTTTAAATCAAAAAGTTTTGAGAACTTTGAAATCAACAATTATTGTTTTAAAATTCTAAAATGGACATATTGGCAAAATTTTATAAATATTTGGGCCATAGTAAAATGTTTGAAAGTATTGGGATAAAATTATAATTTTAGAAAATAGATGTTCACTTTAGCAAGTGCCTAGCCAGATTTAGAAAGCGGAAAACCGGTTGTGGACAGAACTCTCTAGAATGAAAGCGGCTGACCGGATTCAGAAAGCGGCAAATCGGATGTGCAAAAATTCAAATCTTTGAATGTAACGGTAACATAAAGCGGCAAGCCAGATTCACAAAGCAGCATGCCGGTTATCACCAAAAAGTTAATAACGGCTAGTTTTCTTTTTCAACTATAAAATGACTCAAATCAAATTCATTTTAATAGATACAAGCATTGTTATTTTACATCTTTCTACACTTCTTCAACAACAACCTTAAATGGTCTTCAAATACAATTAAAAAGTTTGACACTACATAAAGTATACATAATATTCAAAATTAGATTTAATTTTATTGATATTTCTTATTTTATTTTAATTTTACTTGATACACATCAAGATAAAAAATTGCGATTAATTAACATGTGTAATAAGTAGATATCATTATAGAAATTAGATCTAATGTGTGTCTAGTAATATACGATTATTTTTTATTTTAATTTTACTTGATCCACATCAAAATAAATAATTGCGCTTAACTAAACTGTGTAATAAATAGATATCGTTATAAAAAATGGGGAAAAAATGTATACAATTATCCTAGAATAAATGTAGAATTTATGGTAACCAATACAATAAAAATTATTCCACTTTTTTAGTATAATTTTTTTGTTTCATTAATGAATTATTTTGTTCAATTAAAAAAATTTTTTTAAATGAATAAAATATTTTTCACTAAAATTCTGTAGAAACAATGTTATTGTTTTAAATAATTAATAATCTTACATTAATTTACTGGTTTTGCTTTACACTTATTAATTCTATGTGTAATTTATAATATTTATGTTTATCATGATATTGATGCGGTAATTTTCATTACAGCAGTATAAAATTTTCCTTGAAATAATTAATAGAATCCACAGTCAAATTCTTACTACTTAACTTAATTGATAAATTATTTTAATTGCTAACGGCTTCGACGCTTTGTTTGAATAAAGCCCTTTTGCATGGTTCCGGTACGTGGAAATTTGTCATAGAAATATTATAACTTAATTGATGTGAAATTTTGTTTAATATTATCAAGTGAATTATTAATAATGATTAAAACTTATAATCATACTCAAGTACACATTAGTACGAAATTTTGTACCAACATTTGCACTCGAGCCTGACTCATTAACTATATTTTTTAAGTTATATTAATTATTAGTTAATAGACACTGATCTGCATGGACCATCATGGATAAGACTCTCGTCAATGCGCTCTATAGTTGCACGAAAAATCCATGCAGAGTTTACAAAAACAATAGTCATCAATTTTAAACGTCACAATCATCACCAAAGGAACATAAAGTTCACCGCAAGATAAGACCATCTTGGGAAGTATATTAATTTTATTATACGAAAAAGGTCTCACATTTGCATGCATAAAAGCTGAAGATTACAAAAGACACCCCAGAGATTCGATTGACACACACAGCAACAATCCACAAGCATGAAAATGACAAGAACTTTTCTGTTTCTACATGTGGCCGTTTATTCTTCATTAAAAAAAAAAAAGATAAAAAAGAATCAAACGCGGCAACTCGATTGATCGCTATCTTGCTCTAAGTAAGCTTTCCATCAAACCCTTGCTTTCTTCATTCGGACAGCATTCGCCTCTCCTGCAAGAACAAATTAATCAGTCTCTTTTATTTGTCACTTAATCACTAGGAACACAATTAAACAGAACACGGTGCTTAAAATTCAAATGCTTAATGTAATTCTGAACTACTAGTCTTTACGTGTACAGTTTTAAAAATAAATGAGATTACCATAAAAGCATGAGCTATTCATGGCCGCTTTCTAGTGGTAGTAAGGAGGAGGGGGAGATGCATAAACGTAGGGGTGAGGTGGTGGCGGGGAATAGGGAATTGGAGTTGGTGCCGGAGCAGGCTCGTAGAGTGGTGGAGGAGGTGGCGGCGACTTGTAAAGCGGGGGTGGTGGTGGAGAATTGTGAACCGGTGGCTGTGGTGGTGGGCACTTGGGGACAGGAGGTGGCGGGGAATAGGGAATTGGAGTTGGTGCCGGAGCAGGCTCGTAGTGTGGTGGAGGAGGTGGCGGCGACTTGTAAACCGGGGGTGGTGGTGGAGAATTGTAGACCGGTGGCGGGGGTGGTGGAGACTTGTACTTTGGAGGGGGAGGTGGTGGTGGTGAATAGGGAATTGGAGTTGGTGCCGGAGCAGGCTCGCAGTGTGGTGGAGGAGGTGGCGGCGACTTGTAAACCGGGGGTGGTGGTGGAGAATTGTAGACCGGTGGCGGGGGTGGTGGTGGTGAATATTTCTTTGGTGGGGGAGGAGATGTGTAGTAGTATTTGTTTGCGGAGGCTTCTAACGGCAAGTAGCTAAGAGAGACGGATATTACCAAAAGAGTGGCAAAGAGGTAGCCCATTTGAGACCCCATCGTTCAATAAAGTGCGGTTCACTTGTGCTATAAACAAAGCTCGTTCCCCTCCTTATATAGACTTCCTTTTTACCTTCTCTACCAAACTTGTCATATTTAACCTTGGCGTTAAACAATTTTATGTATGAAAAGGATGTCATCAAGTGGGACCAACATGACTAAATTTAAAATTTTAATGATTTTGTTTAGTGGCCAGCTGTTGGCCAAGCAGGGAATAAAGTAATTAACCAGTCACAGTGTCACGATCCTGTTAAAGATGTGGCATTTTTTTAAAAAAAAATCAATGTAATAATTTGCGCAGGGAGTCTTTGTGATTTATTTCAACAACATTATTCTTCATGAAGTGCTTGAACACATGTAGCTTGAAAACATGTACTTAACTACCTAACTTATCATGAATGTTTTGGCCTTGGATCCAGGCGGGGAGACTTTTTTTCAACTTCATATTCATTCATTTATTTATTTTCACTTCGTAGCTAATTAATTGTTTTAATTCCTCCAAAAACAAGTAGCTAGCGATATATTTAACATAGCTTCAATTTAAATTTCTTATGAATTCCTTTTAATGCTCTTATCTCACGGTGATATTAATTTTACATAATTATAATAGAAATAAAAGACTAAAATACCGACTTTAATTAAAAAAGAAAATATCAGAAGACCAAAAGAATTAAAATTCTATAATAACGTCCTACATCATTAACAAACATAGGAAACAACCAGTCATTATGTATTAACTAATTGGTTTAATTTGATTTATTGTTGTTGATAGCTTGTGGATCTTTGAATATTCAACATCAACCAACGCGTTAAGGACCTGTACATATAGTTGAACAAGGTATGAAATTATAAAATTAACCCTAAATACAAAAACAAAATTCATATTTTAAAACATAAAATTTGTATGTAAAAAATTATGATGCAATAATTTATTTACAAAATAAAAATCAATATTAGTATTTATACCGCACTAGTCCCATAATCAGTACCATAAGGACCTTTTTGCACTATATACTAAATTTTTGTGAAATTGTATAATTTATATAATTCAGGGATTTTACCTCTTATTTTTGTTTAATTGATTTTGAATAACTGGATGATTTCTTCTTCCATATGTTCTACGTATATTTTTAAAGCTTTTTAAAGTTTTGCTATAATTTTATAAAGATCTAAATGATTATCAAATCCATAAAGATCTATAAAATCCGATTATACTATAGCACCGACATTTATAATTTCTTGTCTCTCTTTAGACATAAACTAAATTTTTTCTTCCAACATATCTATCCGTGTGTCCAATCTATTTTCCCAACCAAGGTACATGCCATCAATGCTTTCACATAGATATTATAATCTAAATTGAGCATTCTGAATAAAAAATTTCACATCAGGACTATTATTATTATTAGTCATCAGTAGACTTATTATTGACGGTTTGGAGTCTTGTTATTTACTTTGCATCTGGCTTGAATTATTTCAAGACCGATTAAAATATAATCTATTAATACTATTGCATTTTCTTCCTTAAAGGCGTCATATATTTCATTGTTATCTTCAAAGTTTATTCTCTCCACATCTCTCTACAAGTGTTTCCTTGCAATTAATCGAGTTTTAACAATTTTCATTGTATAAATAACTTTATATTCCTTACTAAAGTCTGGATTATCTATGGCATCTAGAAATTTGGTGACTGATCTTTCCATGTTTTTTGAAAATTGAGTTACTATTATCACTCTATATCTTATAAGATCTAAAAATTAATTAAGGCCTAATATGCCTCTGTTTGTGCAAAATATTATAAGATAATTTAGAGCACTAACTAGAGTTTTTTTCCTCAAAATTCTAGAATAAGTTCGCTAGTTCCATGAGCCCATAGATTGGCCCATGCTCAGCACTGTTACACATCATGCAAAATCACTCTCGGAAATATTCCACACGGCCTGAAGCAACACATTGCAGACTAGCCCAGTAAGATCTTCCTAAGTGAATTCGTTGTAATTGATCTGAAAGAGTGCTTAGCAATATGAAATCTTCTTCATTTAGCACAAGTGTTGGCATGCATGTTCTTGATTTTTTTTTCTAAAATCTAAATAAGTTATATAAAGATAATAATTTCTCTCAAAAATAATTTTTTTTTTCAATTCTGAATTTAGAGAGAGAACGCAAATGAGAATGAGAGAATGCGCGTGAGTGATACCTCTCCTATCTTACATGATTCTATTTATAGACTAAGACAGACAAGTAATCCCTTCTTACATGACACGTATAGATTTTAGAGATAAGATTATCTCTTTTTACATGACATTTGTTGCCTGATAGATTTCTTAGAGATAAGGTAACCCCTTTTCCTTGCAATATTAAGGACAACTGCTGTCTTTTTTTTTTTAAATGGTTGATGGTCTTCACATTGTTGAGGTAAGGATTTGGATAAGCCTTATCGTTTACTTTGGATTCTTTCTGAATTATTGATGCTTCTAGCTGGCATCTTTTATCTTTTTAGTGGCCTCCTGTCACATACCAATTATGAGCTCTTTATCTAGTGACATGCCTTCCTTACTAGATTCTTCTTTTGATTTTTTTTCTTAATAGCCAAAGCCATAACCTAATTGATGCTTAAGCACCTTGCGTATCCCACGGTGTGTTGGCATGTTGGATTCCACGAGATTCTCATGTATTGCTTTTTTCTTTTTCAAGATGACTTGCTTGGCTAATATGATTTCTTTTCTACTTAATGAATAGATTATATGTTATATTTTGACTTAGTGAAGCCATATTTTTTTTTTTTCTTATCTATTCAAGTTGTTTATAGAGGACTTTCATCCCAATTGCCTATTTCTGGTAATGAGCTTTAAGCTCAAATAATTTAGGGTTATAGTCATTTAGAATTGGTTTAAATCAATATTTGGATTAACTTTTTGCTCTTGATAACTCTATGAAATGAGAGTTATCATGGTACTTTTAGACTGAAATCAAAATTACTTAGAGGGTAAATGACATGTTTTCATTGCATTTTAGTTAAATTTTCCATGAATATCCATTTTAGTTTACTTTTAATAAATTGCGTTGTTTTAAAATAATTTGTGTGCTTAGCTCATAAGATAATTATAGTTGACCGAAAGCTCAAATTTCAAGGGAGGAATGCTGCTGCAATAGGCTTGCAAAGATAAAGAAAGAACATGGTTATAGAAGACTTGAAATAAGTGCAGGAATAAAGCAGTCTTTGAAGCCATTGATGCAAAGATGTTTGCTGTAGCATCATAGCTGTATTAATCCTAGAGCAACGACAGAGTAGATTTCGTTGCTGAAGCCATGATGATGCACATAATCTTCAGGTTGCCCTCCTTTATAAAGAATAGTAGCTACTGCATGTTTGCAAGGCAGTCCACTAACCTACCACATCCCACATTCACACGTACCATCTGTAGTATGTATCAGGAAGTTTTTATACCCAGCTTAACAATATTTAAACAACTCCCCTCTACCTCCAAAGACCTTAATTCCTCTTGCCTCATTTAAGGATTGGTTTAGTCTTTCTCTAGCATATTAGGTCAAATGGTCTTGCCAAATTTCCACTTGCTGGTATTTTTCCAACATTCTCACCATTAGTTGTCCACGAATATGCTCAAGAATGGTTAAGACAGGCTTGTCCCTAACCTCATCCACCCACTTGTTAAAAGATTTAGCCATGTTGTTTGTAACATGGTCAGATTTCACATGGTGATCAAACCCGCTTCTAGACCATTGTGCAGGAAGTATTTTTCTCAACCATTCACAACAATTTTGGTCTTTAGCCCTAATTTCACCCATTGCCCTCTCAAAGTCATATTGATTTTTAGCCTTACAAGCTTTCTAGAATAACCGCATGACATTCAATCCAGGAAACTTGCACTTTAAACTAGCAAAGATATGCCTAGCACAATATCTAGTGCCAGTATTAGCTCAATATTTTTTCAGTCCCCATAAAAGACCTTTTTGTCTATAACTAATAATAGTTAGAGGACTATGATCATCAGCCCCAATGAATTCATACAATAAATATAAAAAAAAACCCAACTATCATAGTTCTTTGCCTCGCATATACAAAAAGCTAGTGGAAAACTTCCACTGTCAGTGTCTAATGCAACAACAAATAACAATACTCTCCTGTATGGCCCCTTCAAGTGACACCCATCCAATCCTATGAAAGGTCTGCACCTAGTTAGGTACCCTATTATTAGAATGTGAGCATAATTCAAAAGTTTTCTATAGCAAGCAACATGGTCAGGACCTAGGTTTTTTAGGTGCAATTTTTTTTTTGCCCTGTATAACTTTTGTTTGTCACATTCAATCCGATGTTTATCTTTTAACTCACTTATTATGACATTTACGTCAACTCCTAGGTTAGTTTGAATAAGTTCACTGCAAACATTAGTTATCCAAGGTGTTGTTGTATCTTTGTTAACTGATTTAATCTGAAAATCATGTTTCCCTTTAATATACCTAATTTTAAAAGCTATTCTATATGTTAGCCTATATGGCTATAAAATTTTGATTTTGATGATAAGAAACCACTTGTTTTGGATAAACAAAGAATTATACATTATGTTTTTATAATAAGAAAATAATTTTATGAAATTAGTTGTTTTCAAGTTTATGGTTTAAATCAAAAATTTTTGAGAACTTTGTAATCAACAAGTATTGTTTTAAAATTATAAAAATGGATATATTTGTAAAGTTTTATAAATATTTGGGCCATAGTGAAATTTTAGAAAGTATTGGAATAACATTATAATTTTAGAAAATAGTTGTTTCCTTTAGCAAGCGGCTAGCCGAATTTAGAAAGCAGCAAACCGGTAGTGGACAAAAACTCTCTGGAATAAAAGCGGCTAACCAGATTCAGAAAGCGACATATCGGATGTGCAAAAATTCAAATCTTTGAATATAGCAGTAACACAAAGCGGCAACATAAAGTGGCATGCCAGATTCACAAAGCGGCAAGACTATTGTTCTTTGACGGTAATGACTATCCGTATTGGAAAACTAGGATAATAATTTATTTGCAAGCTTTAGATTATGAAATTTAGGAAGTTGTTTGTGATGGTCTATTCATGTCTATGACTAAAAATAAAGTAGAAGATGATATTCCAAAACCGTCAAATCAAGGAGTGTAAAATTAGTAGATTCACTACGCAATATGAGATGTTTTAAATGGAATTATATGAGAGTGTTCATGATATGTACACTAGATTAATTGATATTGTGAATTCTCTTGAAGCACTAGGTAAGATATTTACTAATAGTGAAAAAAGTGAGAAAAATTATTAGATCATCACTGAAAGAGTGGCTACCAAAGAGAATGGCCATAGAAGAAGTAAAAAATCTTAATATTTTATCTCTTGATGATCTTATTGGTTCACTTATTTCATATGAGGAAGATATAGCTAATAAAAAATTGATGAAGTTAAAAGGAAGAAGAGCTTTGCTTTTAAATCTTCTATAGTTGTTTAGTGATGATGATCGAAGTGACTTTGAAGATGAAAGCATTGAAATGATTGCTAAAAGGATTAGAAGGATCTTCAAGAAGCAAATCAAGGGAAGAAACTTTAAAGATCTCAAGAGAGAAAACCTTAAGGTGGGAAAGGGAAGGAAAAGGCAATTGTTTGTTTTGAATGCAAAAGTGTGGCCATATAAGATTGAAGTGTCCAGTTCTCAAAAACCTCAAGAAGGAAACCATGGTGGCTACTTGGGACGATGGCGATGAAGAATCGAGTGTTGAAGATTCGCAAGAAGCATCAAACTGAGCACTTATGATAATAGGAGATGATGAACTTGATGAGGTAAATGATCTTCCTACTTATGATGATTTATATAATGCTTTTAAAGAATTGTATGATGAATGATGAAAATTGGTAAAATGAATGCATGTCTTAAAATGAATGCATGTCTTAAAATGAAAATGAACCTTTAAATACAAAGATTAGATGCCTATAATTAGATAATATAACATTGCATGATAGAGTTGCATTATCAAATGAGAAACCTGGCACTTCACATGAACATATAGAATCACAAGTAGATGATTTTAAACAGGAAAATGTGATGCTCAAGAAAAAGAATATTGAACTTAGTGATGTTGTCTTAAAATTTACAAATGGGCAAAAGATGTTGGATAACTTGCTTAATTCATATAAATGTGTATTTGACAAAGGAGATACTGGCTATAATCCAAATTTGAAACAAAAGTATTATAAGAATTACTTTGTGAAGAGTACCTCGTTTAACAATCAAGTTGTATGCCACAATTGCAATCAAGATGGTCATATGAAGAATAGATGTCCAATTAAAAGAAATACATATTATGGAGCAAAATGTATTTGGGTTTCAAAAGGAGTTATTGCTAACACTCAAGGACCCAAGAGTATTTGGGTACCAAAAGGCACAACTTGAATATTTTTTTGTAGGTACCATAATCAGGAAATGGTGGAGAGTTCCTTGATGAAAGCTTGTGAGGATAATCACTTAATTATGATCTAGGAGAAAAAGATGAGGCAAAATGATTTAATTGTTTTGGTAACAATTCTCGCCATATTGATTTTGTTGAATGAATCATGATGAATGGATAATAGGTTGAATTTACAAAAGCATGCTCGTACGTTTACATAATTGAATTATTATTGCATGTAATCATGATGCATGGATAAATATATATATGATGGTAGCATGTTAACTTATCATGATGCCTTTGTTTGATTTTGATGATTGTATGATGTTTGATTTCATCTTTTAATTGTCAATCATCATGTTTCATGTCATTTATTCATCTTCCTTATTTGTTCATTGCACTCTCTCCAAGAAGCCAAACACAAACATTTATCTCACTAAAATCCATTATCTTTATGTTTTTCTTGCTCATTTGATATTTCTAAATCATTATCCATCACTTAAACATTAATTATTTGTCACTTAAGTATGTGTGAATTCTTGTGCCATTGATTCCGTTATATCATCATTCATTTATAAAATTGGCATATATGACTTATTATACATATGAATTTGATCACTTATTCTTTTAGCTCATAATGATGGCTTATCTTATTGGTTATGTTGATTTTGATGATCTATATATTGCCATTATGTACTTATGCTTTGCTTAAGTTTTGGTGATAAAGAATGTGCTTTGATGGTTATATTGTATTTGATAAAGTTTGATCTTATGCAATCTATGATTGGTGAATGGATGCATTTTTTGTACTTTGTCGATGTATTGTGGAATATGCATTACTTGTTTTAAATGATATCGAAAGGGGGAGAAATACATATACTTCGAGATTTTTAAGCATATGGGATTTTTAAGTTATATTAATCTGTCGCATTAGATCTTTGTTGAGTTTAGTTGTCTTTGATTTCTAAAATGTGATTAAGAATTATGGAGCTTGGATAATTGATAATATATTCTTATAAATTTTGCATGCCTTTGCTTGATCTATTACTTGTTTTCTTGATTATTGATCTGGGGAGTTTTCTCGGCAACTTTAATTAATTCTTGTTGCTTTCATTTTGGATAATATGCATTTTGAACATTTTTATTGTCAAAAGGGGAGACAAAATAATATACCATTTTGATGATGTCAACAGGGGGAGAATAACATGCATTTTGAGCATTCTTTTGATGGTTGATATGTGATTATATTGATGATTTTGAGAAACAATGATGATTTGATATAGTTGTTGTTACGTTTTTCACTCATGTTTTGAAACTAATGTGGAACTGATATGATTGTCTTAAGTTGTTTATGCTTAATAGGGGGAGCGTTTTTATTCTTTTTAATGATGAAGGGGGAGATACAATATGCAACTATTTGTTATGAAAAGTATTCATTGCATTCATGTAGGGGGAGTTTTTAATCTTGCATTTATTAAGGGGAGTTTTTCATAATTAAGTCAAAATTTTATAATGTGTTTTTTCATCATCAAAGAGGAGAAATTGTTAGTTTATATGGCTATAAATTGTTGATTTTGATGATAACAAACCACATGTTTTGGATAAACAAATAATTACACATTATGTTTTTATAATAAGAAAATGATTTTATGAAATTAGTTGTTTTCAAGTTTATGGTTTAAATTGAAAAGTTTTGAGAACTTTAAAATCAAGAAGTATTGTTTTAAAATTCTGAAATAGACATATTTGTAAAGTTTTATAAATATTTGGGCCATAGTAAAATGTTAGAAAGTATTGGGATAAATTATAATTTTAGAAAATAGTTGTTTCACTTTAGCAAGTGGCTAGCCAGATTTAGAAAGCGACAAACCGGTTATGGACAGAAACTCTCTAGAATGCAAGCGGTCGACCGGATTCAGAAAACGGAAAATTGGATGTGCAAAAATTCAAATATTTGAATATAATGGTAACATAAAGCGGCAAGCCTGATTCACAAAGCGGCAAGCCGGTTATCACTAAAAAGTCAATAACGGCTAGTTTTCTTCTTCAACTATAAAATGACTCAAATCAAATTCATTTTAATAGATACAACCATTGTTATCATTGAGAATTCCTCCGCAATCTAAGCATAAACTTCGTGTATTTTTTTTTAATGTAAATTGAATAATGTTAGTTTTGCATTTATATAATACATGTGATGTTTAATTAAGGATGAAATTTATGCACAAAATTGGATTTTGAAAAAATATTATTTTAATATCTTTCATAGTTGTTGTAAGATGATGTTATTTTACATCTTTCTACACTTCTTCAACAACAACCTTAAATGGTCTCCAAATACAAGTAAAAAGTTTGAAACTACATAAAGTACACATAATATTCAAAATTAGGTTTAATTTTATTGATATTTCTTATTTATTTTAATTTTACTTGATACACATCAAGATAAAAAATTGCGCTTAATTAACATGTGTAATAAGTAGATATCATTATAGAAATTAGATCTAATGTGTGTCTAGTAATATACGATTATTTTTATTTTATTTTTACTTGATCCACATCAAGATAAATAATTGCGCTTAATTAAATTGTGCAATAAATAGATATCGTTATAGAAATGGGAAAAAAATGTATACAATTATCCTAGAATAAATATAGAATTTATGGTAACCAATAGAATAAAACTTATTCCACTTTTTTAGTATAATTTTTTTGTTTCATTAATGAATTATTTTGTTCAATTAAAGAAAATATTTTTTTAAATGAATAAAATATTGGTCACTAAAATTCTGTAGGAACAATGTTATTGTTTTAAATAATTAATAATCTTACATTAATTTACTGGTTTTGCTTTTCATTTACTAATTCTATGTGTAATTAAAAATATTTATGTTTATCATGCTATTGATGCCGTAATTTTCATTACGGCAGTATAAAATTTTCCTTGAAATAATTAATAGAATCCACAGTCAAATTCTTACTACTTAACTTAATTGATAAATTATCTTAATTGCTAACGGCTTCGCAGCTTTGTTTGAATAAAGCCCTTTTGCATGGTTCCGGTACGTGGAAATTTGTCACAGAAATTTTGTAACTTAATTAATATGAAAATTTGTTTAATATTATCAAGTGAATTATTAATAATGATTAAGACTTATTATCATACTCAAGGATACATTAGCAAGAAATTTTGTACGAACATCTGCAATTGAGCATGACCCATAAAAATTGTTAACTATATATTTTTTTAGACAGTGATCTGCATGGACCCTCATGGATAAGTCATCTCGTTAAAGCGCTCTGTAGTTGCACGAAAAATCCATGCAGAGTTTACAAAAACAATAGTCATCAATTTCGCACGTCAAAATCATCACCAAAGGAACAAAAAGTAAACGCAAGATAAGACCATCTTGGGAAGTATATTAATTTTATTATGCGAATGAGGTCCCGCATTTGCATGCATAAAGGTTGAAAATTACAAACGACACACCAGAGATTTGATTGACACACACAGTAACAATCCATATGCATGAAAATGACAAGAACTTTTCTGTTTCTACGTGTGGCAGTTTATTTCTCTTAAAAAACAAAGATAAAAGAGAATAAAACGCAGTAACTCGATTGATCACTATCTTGCTCTAAGTAAGCTTTCCATCAAACGCTTGCTTTCTTTATTCGGATACCATTCGCCTCTCCTACAAGAACAAATTAGTCAGTCTCTTTTATTTGTCACTTAATCACTAGGAACACAATTAAGCAGAACACGGTGCTTAAAATTGAAATGCTTAATGTAATTCTGAACTACTAGTCTTTACGTGTACAGTTTTAAAAATAAATGAGATTACCATAAAAGCATGAGCTATTCATGGCCGCTTTCTAGTGGTAGTAAGGAGGAGGGGGAGATGCATAGACGTAAGGGTGAGGAGGTGGCGGGGAATAGGGAATTGGAGTTGGTGCCGGAGCAGGCTCGTTGTGTGGTGGAGGAGGTGGCGGCGACTTGTAAACCGGGGGTGGTGGTGGAGAATTGTAGAACGGTGGCGGGGGTGGTGGAGACTTGTACTTGGGAGGGGGAGGTGGTGGTGGTGAATATATCTTTGGTGGGGGAGGAGATGTGTAGTTGTATTTGTTTGCGGAGGCTTCTAACGTCAAGTAGCTAAGAGAGACGGATATTACCAAAAGAGTGGCAAAGAGGTAGCCCATTTGAGACCCCATCGTTCAATAAAGTGCAGTTCACTTGTGCTATAAACAAAGCTCGTTCCCCTCCTTATATATAGTTCCTTTTTACCTTCTCTACCAAACTTGTCATATTTAACCTTGACGTTAAACAATTTTATGTATGAAAAGGATGTGATCAAGTGGGACCAACATGACTAAATTTAAAATTTTTATGATTTTGATTAGTGGCAAGCTGTTGGCCAAACAGGGAATAAAGTAATTAACAGTCACAGTGTCACGATCCTGTTAAAGATGTGGCATTTTATTAAAAAAAATCAATGTAATAATTTGCGCGGGGAGTCTTTGTGATTTATTTCAGCAACCTTATTCTTCATGAAGTGCTTGAACACATGTAGCTTGAAAACATGTACTTAACTACCTAACTTATCATGAATGTTTTGGCCTTGGATCCAGGCGGCGAGACTTATTTTGAACTTCATATTCATTCATTTATTTATTTTCACTTCGTAGCTAATTAATTGTTTTAATTCCTCCAAAAACAAGTAGCTAGCGATATATTTAACATAGCTTTAATTTAATTTTCTTATGAATTCCTTTTAATGCTCTTATCTCACGGTGAAATTAATTTTACATAATTATAATAGAAATAAAAGACAAAAACATTGACTTTAATTAAAAAAGAAAATATCAGAAGACCTGAAGAATTAAAATTCTATAATTCTATAATAACGTCCTACGTCATTAACAAGCATAGGAAACAACCCAGTCATTATGTATTAACTAATTAGTTTAATTTGATTCGTTGTCGTTGATAGCTTGTGGATCGTTGAATATTCAACATCAACCAACGCGTTAAGAACCTGTACATATAGTTGAACAAAGTATGAAATTATTAAATTAACCCTAAATACAAAAGAAAAATTCATATTTTAAAACATAAATTTGTATGTAAAAAAATTATGATGCAATTATTTATTTACAAAATAAAAAGCAATATTAGTATTTATACCGCACTAGTCCCATAATCAGTACCACAAGGACCTTTTTGCAATATACGCTAAATTTTCGTGAAATTGTATAATTTATATAATTCAGGGATTTTACTTTTTATTTTGTGTAATTGATTTTGAATAACTGGATGATTTCTTCTTCCATCTCTTCCACATATATTTTTAAAGCTTTTTAAAGTTTTATTATAATTTTATAAAGATCTAAATGATTATCAAATTCATAAAGATCTATAAAATCCAAATATACTATGGCACCGACATTTATAATTTCTTGTCTTTCTTTAGACATAAACTAAATTTTTTCTTCCAACATGTCTATCCATGTGTCCAATCTATTTTTACATGACACTTGTTGCCTGATAGATTTCCTAGAGATAAGGTAACCCTTTCTCTCTGCATTATTGAGGATAATTGCTGTCTTTTTCTTTAATTGTTGATAGTATTCTTTTTCGAAAGATAAGCCTTATCCTTTACTTTGGATTCTTTTTGAATTATTGATGCTTCTAGCTGGCATCTTTTATCTTTTACTGACCCCTTGTCACATGCCAATTATGAGCTTCTCATCTCTTGACTTTTCTTCCTCACCGGATTCTTCTTTTGATTTTTTTTTATAGCAAAAGCCGTAACTCGATTGATGCTTAAGCACCTTACATATCCCACGGTGTGTTGGCAGGTCGAATTCCATGAGATTCTCATATATTTCCTTTTTCTTTTTCAAGATGGATTGCTTGGCTAATATGTTTTATTTTCTATTTAATGAATAGATTATATGTTTTGTTTTAACTTAGTGTAGCCATATTTTTTTTTCTTTACTTATCTGTTCAAGTTGTTTATAGAGGACTTTCATCCCAATTGCCCATTTGCTGGTAAGAGATTTAAGCTCAAATAGTTTAGGGTTATAGCCATTATAGACTTAATCTAAATCAACAGTTGGATTAACCCTTTTGGTGCTGATAACTCTATGAAATGAGAGTTTTCATGGTACTTTTAGACTTAAATCAAGATTACTTAAAGAGTAAATGACATGTTTTTATTGCATTCTAGTTATACTTTGCATGAATATCCATTTTAGTTTATTTTTAATAAATTGTGTGCTTAGATCATAATATAATTGTAGTTGACCGAAAGCTCAAATTTCAAGGGAGGAATGCTGCTGCAATAGGTTGTAAAGATAAGGAAAGAACATGATTATAGAAGAACAGTGCAGGTGCTGAAGCCATTGCTGTAGCACTGTTGTTGTAGTAATCATAGAGCAGCGACAGAGAAGATTTCACGCGTGATACTTACAAGATTGTGATTCTGAGTTTCCTAAACTAGAAGATGTGCACCCTAGGCTTCCAGTTGCCCTAATTCTAAGCTATAAAAGAAGCACACACACAATGAAAAAGAAAGACCGTTATTAGAGAAAACGAATAGAGAAATAAAACAAGAGAAAACAAAGATCAAGAGAGAGAATCGAGGACGGCAACAAAGGATTCTAAAAAAACATCAAGCAGATCTCAACTCTTATTTTTTGTTCTCTTACTTTTATCTTGTTATGATGGATTGTTTGATGGCTGAAACTATTTTGATTCTTGTTTTATCGTAGATTATGAAATAAATTTACTAGTAGTTGAGTGATGAACAAACTTGATGATTAATTGACTGATATTATGTGTTGCTGCATGTTTACTATAGCACGTTGTTTTGATAATACTTATTTCAATTCACTATTTTGGCCGACCACCTATTTAGTGATACTAGCTAAGATAGAGCCTCAAAAATGTCTGTCTTAGTGGAAAATATCATAACAATACTTAGTTTTAGTTTGGGTTTCCTGAGTTGGGTTTAACTTGATTCGAAAAGGGCCATGATTAATTTAAAATTAGTGATGAACTAGATATATGGTTTCTTCTTGTAGAGTAATTAGAATCTAAAACGTGTAATGATATATCTAATATTAGCATAACAATTTATCACTGTTAAGTTGCATTTAGGTATAAGACATCCAACATGCGACAATTGAGGATACAAAAGGATTCTGCCTAGTGCTGTAGTAGATGCTGTAGAAACTGAACCAAACATTAGAAAAATAGTCAAAACCATTAAGTAATTTTAATCACTCAACTACATCCTTATATTTTCTGTCATAATTTACTTTATTGCATTTTCTTATTGCATTTTTATCTTAATTAGTTTAGTAATATGTATTAATTCTAATTTAGAATAAAACTTGCACTAACAAAATTGATATAGCAATTCCTATAATAATAATCTTTGTGAAGACGATCTTGGATACTTATTATTATATTACTTGTTATGTGCAGTTGTACATTGATACCAATAGATTAGAAAACCTAAAACAAGTTTTTGACATTGTTCTTTGGGATTGGTGCTTATTGTGTTTTGTTATTATATTATTATGAAATATTTATTTTCTTTAATTCATTATTGATTATAACAATTTGATTATTATTAACTCATTTCAAGTTTACAATAATTTTTAAAACTTTTAAAAAATAAGTAAAAGCCCAGGCCCGCAATAGGCCTAACCTAGTCCCAGCCCTTACACTTCTACTATAACACCCTTGGCTAATTGTGAATCGGTGGCGGTGCTGGTGGGAACTTGACGATAGAAAGTGGCGGGGAATAGGGAATTGGAGTTGGTGCCGGAGAGAGGCTCGTAGTCCGGTGGAGGAGGTAGCAAGAACTTGTCAAGCGAGGGTGGTGGTGGAGAATTATGAACCGGTGGCGGTGGTGGTGGGAACTTGGGGACAGGAGGTGGCAGGGAATAAGGAATTGGAGTTAGTGCCAGAGCAGGCACGTAGACTGGTGGAGGAGGTGGCGGTGACTTGTAAACCGGGGGTGGTGGTGGAGAATTGTGAACCGATGGCGGTGGTGGTGGGAACTTGGGGAAAGGAGGTTGCGGGGAATAGGGAATTAGAATTGGTACTGGAGTAGGCTTGTAGTCGGGTGGAGAAGGTGGCGGTGACTTGTCAAGCGAGGGTGGTGGTGGAGAATTGTGAACCAGTGGTGGTGGTGGTGGGCACTTGGGGACCGGAGGTGGCAAGGAATAAGGAATTGGAGTTGGTGCCGGAGCAGGCTCGTAGAGTGGTGGAGGAGGTGGCGGTGACTTGTAAACCGGGGGTGGTGGTGGTGGTGGAGAATTGTAGACCGGTGGTGGGGGTGGTGGTGGAGAATTATAGACCAGTGCCGATGGTGGTGGATCTGTGAATATTCAACATCAACCAACACGTTAGGGACCTGTATATATAGTTGAACAAAGTATGAAATTATAAAATTAATCATAAATACATAAACAAAATTCATATTTTAAAACATAAAATTTGTATGTAAAAAATTATGACGCAATAATTTATTTATAAAATAAAAAGTAATATTAGTATTTATACCGCACTAGTCTCATAATCAGTACCACAAGGACCTTTTTGCAATATATGCTAAATTTTTGTGAAATTGTATAATTTATATAATTCAAGGATTTTACCTTTTATTTTTGTTTAATTGATTTTGATTTAATACATTTCTATTTTCTTCCTTAAAGGTGTCATATATTTCATTATTATCTTTAAAGTTTATTCTCTCTTTATCTTTCTACAAGTGTTTCCTTGCAATTAAAGGAAAATTTACAAAAGTAACCATAAAACTTTTGCTAATTTCATAATTAACCCCCTAAATTTTTTTCTATCAACATTAGCCAAACACAAGCTTTTCTCCCCAAATTATCCTTATTTATAAACCAAAAGTAACTTTCTTTCTCCCCTTTTATTAAACCAAACGTAGCTTTACACTCTTGAATCGTCACCAGCGACGGAAAAAGGCAACGGTAAACGCCGACGGCAAACGGTAAAAGTGAAATGCGATCATAATCTATCCGGATCCAACACTAATCGGTATCACCGAGTGGTATGAGTTATTTTTTGAACTTGCGAGAGAGTTTTAGTATGATTGCTTGCTGCGAAATGCAGAAATTTTTGTGGGACAATCTGCTTTTTAGTGCGACAGGCTGCCTGTCGCAAGAAGCTTGGTGCGACAGGCTGCCTGTCGCATGTAGCTTGGTGCGACAGGCTACTTGTCGCACTAAAATCATGCGACAGGGTGCGACAGGCTGCCTGTCGCATGTAGCTTGGTGCGACAGGCTGCGTGTCGCACTAAAATCGTGCGACAGGCACCCTGTCGCACCAAGAGGTAGATTCACGGACTTTGCCTTTTGGTGCGATGGGCAGCCTGTCGCACCAAAATCGTGCGACAGGCACCTGTCGCACCAAAAGGCAGATTCATTGCAACTGACCCTTTATTAATTTGATAGTGTGCAAATAATTTTTTTTTTAAATTTCAGGCTTAATGGATTTAGTTGTGCTTGAATTGTGGTATGATGGTTGGCAGGAGACGTTAGAGGATGGCCGTATACAGTATGTGAATGGTAAAAATAGAGTTTTTTTTGTTCGAAAAAATTGTCTGTTTGATCATTTTTTGTCAAGATTATACGAGGTGTTACAAATAAATCCTAATGAATATAGTATCACAATGAAGACAACTTTGAGGTCTAGTAACACATTATATCGTATATGTGTACTGCCCATGAATATATTTGATGATAAAATGGTAAGGGTTGTGTTACATATGGCATCTAATGTGGCCAACTATGGATGCATTCCTATATTCGTTACCACATCATTTCGAGTTCCGAGCGAAAATATTGAGCCACATGTCGAAACAGAAGCTTCCTTTAGAGCAAATATGTCTGGCCCCGATAATGAAGAAGAGGTGTTGCCAAGGGCAATGTCGCTGCAGCAATATTACTCTCCAATCCACGACAATTATGACAACATTAATGAAAATGACATTACGTTAGAGGATATTGGAGAAGAGGTATTACCACTAACGACGTCGTTGGAGCAACGGTATTCTCCGTATCACAACAATAATTTTCGGGACAATGATGATCTTTATGATGAGACAGAGGGGGATAATATTTGTGCAGAACCTTCTAATAGTATGAGGGGCACTTATTTCAATAATGCATGTGATGATGGAGGAGCCGGTCTTTCTAATATTCTGTCGTTTCAGTATGAGGATGAGTGTGAAGACGATATTCTTATGAATAACAGAGACAATAGATCTATTCCTCCAATGGTTTGATCGAGAAGAACGATTGACGCCCTCACAAGTCTTGCTCTAATTTTGCCTTAGAACATGGTTGCTCCAATTTTGCCTTCGAACATAGTTGCCCCAAGCTTTCTTAGCAGTTGTGACGCAGATGATATCAGTGTGGGTAAACTTTTTACTGAGAAGAATGAGTTAATATTACAACTGCACAAGGTTGTCTTTATGGATAAGTTTGATTTCAAGATTGCACGGTCTACAACGACATATTTCGAGGCTCACTGTTGTTCGAAATCATGTAAATGGCATATTCGAGTAATTAGAAGTTCGAATGAGCAAAATGTTCCTTGGGTGGTGAGGAGAATTGATAATGTACACACTCGTCATAATGAGGTATTGGTTTCTGGTCGTCATCAAGTAAGGAGTCGAGTTGTCGGTCATATTATCGCAGATAAATATATTCAAGAAAAGAGGATTTATACTCCGAATGATATAAGAACAGATATGCAGCATGAATACGTTGTTCAGTTAACATACCAGCAGGCATATCGGGCTAGAGAAATTGGTGTTGAAATAGTTCAAGGCAATCCTACAGAGTCATACAACTTGCTCGTTCAATACTCTCACGTACTGACTAAAGCGAATGAGGGACAGTCACTCACCTCGAGCGGGATAGAGATGGTAATTTCTTGTACTACTTTGTAGCACTTGGATCTTTCATCAAGAGTTTTATGCAGTACATTCGGCCTGTCATTGCTGTAGATGATACTTATCTAAAGAGGTTATATTATGGAAGCATGTTCGTAGCAACATGTTTGGATGGTAACAATCAATTGTATCCGTTAGCCATTGGGGTCATGGATTCAGAAAATAATGATGCTTGGAAATGAGGGTTATTTTTACATACCTCCCCGAGGTTTCACATAATATCAGTTTAATAGAAAGTATGATGGTATTATTACATCCCTCCCCGCTGTTAGTATTTTGTCGGTTGACCGTTTATGAGCTGATAAAATGACAAAATACCTCTTAAAGGCCGAGGGTACAATTTCCCAGTGGTGTTTGGCAAAATTTTGGCGGTAAATCTTATATACTTCATTCCTAATGATAATAACTGTAACTTATAAAAACCCTTATAAAATTTATCTTATTATTTTTATCATAATTAATACGTTTATTTAAACACTAATTCTATTTTCTAAATATACATTTCCATGTAATATGTATATTGGAAAATAGTACACTATTTTGTTCTTCAAAAAAGTGATATTAATTTTGTTATGATTGAATTAAAAATAATAATATTTTAAATTTATAATTTCTTCCTCCAATATCAATAATTAAATAATATTTTAATTATTATATCAACAAAATATTGTTCAACTTATGTTCGATAAATTCTTATTAATTTTTTATAACTTATCCATAATTGTTTGTGGGATATATTTTTATTGTGTTTAGAATAGAAAGAAAAATTAAAGTTCTTTATCATAGAAATATGCAAAATCCATACACTTAAAAAAAAAATTATGCAAAACTGTAATTACTGTTTAAAAGCTTCTAGTGAAAATTGATTCAACTTACACACAAACACACACACGCCCACCCACCCTGATTAACAAATATTGTCGAATGTCATTTATCGAGATCTAAAGAAAAAAATTTACAAACATAAAGGTTCGTAGAGACTTACGAAATTCAAGGAGATAAAAATTATTAATTATTAGTGTTAAAAAAGAGAAAATAGGGAGAAAGAGAAAAATAATGTAACATAATTACTATAATAATTTCTTTTAACATAAAATTATTGAACAACAAATTAATGATCTTCTTCTGAACTAAACAAACTAATTGACAGCCTCTCATTTACTTCCGAAATACAGTAAAAAAGTTCTTGATTGATTGGAGAGTGTGTTTGCCGACTTTTACTGAAGCAAATTAAAGAGTTGAGACAATACAAATGAAACTAACATTCAAAGCTTTCTTTCAATTTTATTTATTTCCTTTTCTAAACATCCAGGATGTGCAAATTAATTCTAAGGATAAAAGAGAAATGTATAAAATAAAACTTATCAGCTTTGAGTGTGTTGAACGAAGCCTAATTGATCTGCTCAACTCCAATGAAGTGTTTTGATTAAAAGGAAATAAGTTAATCTCAGGCAAATATGTTTCTTTTGGGAAAAAATGCAATTTCCAGCTCCCCAGATTTATTTGTATGCATTCCAAAATCAAGTCTTGGTCATCTCAGAAAGTGGGGAAAAAGGTAAAAGGACGAAAGCAATTTAAAGGTTATCCTTTTTGACTACTTGATATACGTCTTTTGGGGGAAAAAAATTAGAGAGGTGTGATTAGAGTTAAAAGATTGTATTTGAGAGAAACATGCATAAGATAAAATAAATCTTAAAGCTTTGCACAATTCTTATTCCTACAGTCATCCATTACGAAATAATAACCAAACAACCATTGCATAGACTCAAAATTCCATTATCATTTTCACTAGCCAAGTAACGGAAAAAAACCAAGCCATTTCATAAAAACAAATCCTCTGACTTCAAACAAACAAAACAGACCCATTTTTTCCATTTCCAGTCTCATAAATGTTACACATTTAAGCTGAAGTATACGGTTTGTTACGCTTCGTACAGTTTCTACATAGTTGATATCTCACAAGATAATAACCAAAACAACATGATTTTTTTGCTAATTCAATATATATTGAAACCCATAATCTTTTACAAACAAAAATCCACAACACGGCAGCACCAATTTTTCCACCTTATATATCTAAAACGAAGAAAATTTTTACATGAAATAGTGTTTAACAAAGGCTAACCTCTTCTCAGCTTCAATACCAGTCATGGAACCACGTCGCCGTCTGTACTCACTTGTCGGCTGTCTTCCATTAGCATCGAAGCTTGTCTTCTTCATGGGTAAATTTAAAATGGTGATGATTCTTGATCCTCAAACTCAATAATACTCGCTTATTTTCACACTTCAGCTGTTGAGGGGAAAATGTTGTGCGAGTGCAAATCATTTTGCACTAGATTACACTTTGTGAAGAGAATTTTCTTTGGATAAAGACTTGGACTGGGTAATAAGGTGGTGCAGTAGGTGTTTCGCAATTTCCAATGCCACTACAGGCTTGCCTTTTTTAGTTTTTTAAATTTTAAATGCGCATTTACAATTGTAGCCTTATATACTGATATTATCTTGTGAAATACTAACGGCAGTGGGGGGATATAATAATACCATCATACTTTCTATTAAAGCGATATTACGTGAAACCTCGGGGGAGGTATGTAAAAATAACCCAAATGGTTTATAATGAAGTTACACGGAGTGATTGGCGATAGGCCGGAGTTGGTAATTATCTCTGATCGATGCACTGCCATAAGGAGAGCCGTTCTGAAAGTATTTCACAATGCAACTCATGACATTTGTTTTTACCATGTAAAAGGTAACATTAGGATGTCAAAAGCTCTTTGGGATGAATTTGAGCCTGCCTAAATTAATGCAGCAAAAACATATGGAGACGAGGAATTTAAAAGACAATTCGAAGGGCTGTGGATGATCCACTTGGGTGCGGCTGATTACTTAGAAAATAATGTGGGTACGTATAATTGGGCAAGGTCTCAATTTGAAGGTAGGAGGTACAGCATACTTACCACCAACATCGCGGAGAGCGTTAATTCTTTCATGAGGGAACCGCAAAAATTTCATGTTAGTCATATTGTTGATTATTTTTGGAAAACATTGCAGTAATGGTTTTATGATAGAAAAATTGTGGCTGAGTCAATGAGTACTCAGCTAACAATATGGGCGGATGAAATAGTCACTGAGAAAAAAACTATAGCTAAAAGAATGATCGTTCGGCCAGTGTCTCCGTATCGATTTCAAGTTGTGGGTGGTAGGATTAAGGAAGGTTTAGTTGACCTGCAAAACAAAACTTGATCCTGCAGAGTATTTCAGCTTGATCAACTTGTATGTGCTCATGCAATTGCGGTGTGTCTAACTGTCCGAGTGAATTTCATTAACCTTTGTTTCGACTTTTACACCACAGAATCATTGGCGATGGCTTATGCACAACCAGTGGAGCCGGTTGGTGACGTGGATGATTGGGAAGTTCTAGGTGAAATTCAAGAGATGCATGTATATCCACCAATTGAGGCACCACCACCTGGTCATCGTAAAGAGCTCAGAATACTTTCGAATGGCTAGGACGTTAACCGACGGACTGTCAGATGAAGGCGGTGTAATGAGCCGTGACATAACCGTAAGTGATGTAAGAATCCCATTGCGTCGAGTCGAAGTTAGTTGTATTATTTCAATGATTCCTTGGTTAAAACAGTTGTTGTTTATTGTGTATTGTACACTTATATGTCATGAAATTTTATTTTATTTTTTATATTAAAAAGTGAGCATTAAAATTATATAAACTTAAGTGCGTAAATTAGAAACCAAATCCATGTTTCAACAGTCGAATTACTACAATGACTTACAATGCAATATCGTCATTAAATATGTCAACTGTAATCTTCTTTCTAAAGTACTCCCATGACTCTTTGTTAAACTCTAATTTAAGCCCGAACATTAAATACATCGTAAACATCAACAAAAAAACACTGTAATTGCTAATTTCGGGCTCTTGTTATGGTACACTCTTAATTGTGACAACTTTCCAAGGGTTGCCACTCCGCAACTCAGGTTGTATGTTGTAGAAACCAACATATTCCAACAATCGAGGGAAGATAACTTCAAGCGGCTTGAATTTTAACTTGTAATTTTTGTTGTCACGAAATGTCAGTAATGAGTCATAAATCCAGATTTTGTTCTTGCGAAAGTCTACTCGAGCTAGTACCCAATGTGTGCCGCCCAGGTTAACAGGGATGAGTAACTGTATATAAAAAATTATCGATAATTAATCATGTTTGTTATATATGAAATTGATTATGGCTGTAAAATGCAATAAAATACATACCTTATCGACATCCGTCATTGGTTTGGACATGATGTGCCGTCGCACACTAATATGGCTATTTAAGCTGTTGTTATATACTAATGAATCGACTGCACAATCCCCGTTGTTCCATAACTGATTCAAGAACACCTAGAATATAAATAACCAAGAAATGCATAAATTAACAAAACTTCAAGGCGATAATAAATAAATAGAAAGAGTAATTATAAGTTATCTCGGCACATTACCCAAAAAAATGTGTCAGTATGTGTGACACGTTGAACTAACGCATTCAGATACAGCCGTTGTTTCTCGCTAATCAAGCAAAAATACTAGTGAATATGTTGTAGAGGAATAGAAACATGTCAATTTAAAAGGAAAAAATTATTCACAAATCCACTACACTCAATGAAATTCGAAAATATAATTACCTCATCACCTAGTCATCCCATCGAAGCTAAACCTAAAATTACTTCAAAGAATGACTACAGGTGTTGGACTCTTCGATCCACTATCATATAGCCAGCGAACCATCGGTCAAACTCAGTATACAGACTAGAATCCTCCAATCCTCTAAGCGGATTTATATCCACACTCGTACTCATGTCAATCGCATGGGCCATGATTTGCAGTGGAGGTAAACGCTGGATGTTCTTTCCTTGCCTGAATGAAAGAATCATGTAAGGACTATAAAAAATATACGACGGTCTGTACAGTCGGCCTAACTTACTAATCCCTGAAGGCGCCTCAGTGAAGACCAGCACGCTCTCTCCACTAACATCCCCGTAGAAACTATAAAATGACGTGCGAGTAGAAAAATTTCCATTGCCCACATCAGTATACACTCCATAGTCATCCGGGGCCTGTCTATTCGGCAAGATGAACATATTAAACAACTATAAAATTAAAGGCTAAACGAAGACAATTGATAAATTTAAATTTGATCACCGCATACGAGCGTCCAATCGGAGAATCCTTGTTTGGATGTTTAGACATTGATCGATAAATCCTAGTATGTTTCTTTAAAATCTTTCAAGTGTGACTTCATTTCATAAATGTTACAATCAATCTTCTCCAACCGTCGTCTCACATAATCATTAAACTGCTTTGTCCTCGTCTATTACAAGAAAAAAATGAAGTAAAACTTTATAATAACTGTAAAAAATAATGATTTATATATGAAGAAAAGTAATTATTTTTAATCTCGGAATCATGTGCGTCATCGAGTTGTCTGTCTGCTCCTGGTGGTCATCTACAGGCACCTTATCCTCAGAAGTCTCATGACGCTGCTCTGGTGTTGGGCTTGGTATGTCATCATGCTAATCTGATTGTCTTGTAACGGACGGCGACGCGTTGATTGAGGGTTGGTGCTGTATAAAGTAGCATTTAAAATAAGGAAATGAAAGTAAAAAATTTTGATTAAATAAATAATAGTATTTATAGGATATCGACCTTATGAACCCAGCTTGGAATGCGTGGCATGTAATCCTTCACAGTGAGCCAATATTTTTTGCTACTCTCCTTTGCATTCGGCTCAAGGGTTTATTAAACGTCCCCCTGCCATGAATTCAGCCCAAAATTATAAGTAAATATACAGAACTTGAATTTAGTAATGTTAAAAAAAGAACCAATACATATTACTTACAAGACGAGATTCGTAATTGAATAACGAATAAACCTCAGCAAAGTTGATTTTTTGAAGATGCCATGGGCTTACATTGTAGGATGAGAGGAATCTTCTTCTTCGTTTTCATGACCCATGCTGACGGAAAACCTCCAATTGCTTCGTAAATCCAAGCCTATAACAACCAAAGTGAAAAAGCTATTAAAACAATCAAATATTTAATATTACAAAACTTATTAATAAACAAAAAACAACACACCTGAACCCCGGATGTAAAGCCGTAAATATTGTACTATTCAATTTTATAATCTGGGTTTTCCAACCGAGTCGTCATAAATTTCTCGTCTTTTTTGTACAGTGTATTGTCAAGACTCTCGTGTATCGTTTCCCACGACAAACGACCCCATGGACGATTTCAGAAGTACTCTATATCATCTACTTCCTTAAGCCATGAGAAATTGATTTGACAGTGACTTTTTCTTCCATTTAAAACTCTGTCCGCAAAATAAAAGAGCACAATCTTTAGTGCGTCAATGTCGTTCATTGCCTCGAATTTCAACTTCTCAAATAATGCATCGAATTGCTTAAGATTGATGCTGCAATGCAAACCATCAAAATACGTATTCAGTAGCCTATGCACCATTTTCTTATTTCTTAGTGCAGTATCTACACCATAGGAAATTTAGTAACTAGGCACCATTCTACAATTGACAAGCGTATCAAATGCTTACCAATTTGAAACCATAACTGATCCTCCAGGCTGTCTTCTTCATGGGCCACTTACCTAAGCAAAACATTGTGCAAAATTATACCACTAAATGGATAGCTTCGACACTCCAAGAAATGCCCAAATATGTCCTTCTTGAACAGATGCAACTACCGCTTTGTTAATTTTCGCTCGATGGCTTTTACGACTGAAGATAAGTTATATATGCTCGAAAATCGACCCTGAAAGTGATCGGCATAAGCAAAATACATCCTGCCTAGTTCGTTTTTTGATAGTTCTGATTTCGCCATGTATCTGCAATATTTATAACATTATTACATTGCATTTACAACAAAAAAAAATGAAATTGACTTTATAGCAAAAAAAAGCCACTGTAATTTGGTGTGACAAGTGCGCGCTCTGCGCCCAATAACTGGCCAAATTGCGCGCGCGAGCTCCTTCGCTGAGCAGGCACCATTTTCCCCAAAACAACACAACCACAAATCACGCCCAAAATAATACACTCCTAAAACAACAACCACCACTACAGATCACCACCACCACCACCATTATTCTCAAACTACAACCGCTATTATTCTAAAATTTCATTTTAAATTAATGAAAAATAAATAAAATGACTAACCTAGGTTTTGTTGAAGGCCGTAGAAAATAGATCTGATGCTTGGATGATGGGTGGAGCAGCCACCGATGAGGGCTGAAGTTGCCGCCGACTATGGGTGTTTCATAGCTTTGGGAAGGATGACGTGAAAGAGAGATTGGTGGGGGACAGATGTGAGAGGGGCATTTGTTCTGAAAACTTATTTTTTGGCTAATGTTGATAGAAATTAGTTTGTGAGGTTAAAATGGAAAAAAAAATAAAATTTTATGGTTATTTGTCTAAATTTCCCGCAATTAATCATGTTTTAACAATTTTCATTGTATAATTAACTTGATATTCCTTACTAAAGTCTAGATTATCTATGGCATCTAGAAATTTGGTGACTGATCTTTCCATGTTTTATGAAAATTGAGTTACTATTATCACTTTATATCTTATAAGATCTAAAAAATAATCAAAATATAATAAGATAATTTAGAGTACTAACCAGATTACTATTCCTTAAAATTCTAGAATAAGTTCGCTAGTTCCACGAACCCATAGATTAGCCCATGCTCAGAACTGTTATATCTCCACACATCATGCAAGATCACTCCTTCAACTATTCCCCATGGCCTAAAGTAAAGAAAAAGGAGAAACCAATATTAGAGAAAAAGAATAGAGAAATAAAATGAGAGAAAACAAAGATCAAGAGAGAGAATCGAGGACGACAATAAAGGATTCTAGAAGAACATCAAGCATATCTCAACTCTTATTTTTTGTTCTCTTACTTTTATCTTGTTATGATGGATTGTTTGATGGCTAAAACTATTTTGATTCTTGTTTTATCGCAAATTATGAACTGAGTTTACTCATGGTTGAGTGATGAACAAACTTGATGGTTAATTGATTGATATTCTGTGTTGCTGCATGTTTGCTATAACACGTTATTTTGATAATACTTATTTCAATTCACTATTTTGGTTGACCATCCATTTAGTGATACAAGTTAAGATAGAGCCTCAAAAAGGCATGTCTTAGTGCAAAATATCATAACAATACTTAGTTTTAGATTAGGTTTACCGAGTTGGGTTTAGCTTGATTCGATATAGGGTTTAACTTGATTTAAAATTAGTGATGAACTAGATATAGGGATTCGCCTTGTACGGTAATTAGAATCTAAAACGTGTAATGTTATATATGATATTAGCATAACAATTGGTCACTATTAAGTTGCATTTACGTATAAGACATTCAACATGTGACAGCTGATGATACATAAGGATTCTACCCAGTACTGTAGCCAATGCTGTAACAACTGAACCAAACATTAGAAAATTAGTCAAAACCATTAAGTGAGCTTAATCACTCAACTACTCCATTCCCCTTGGTTACATCTTTATATTTGCTGTGATAATTTACTTTTTTGCGTTTTTCTTATTGTATTTTTATCTTAATTAGTTTAATAATTTGTTTTAATTCTAATTTAGAATAAGAATTACCCTGATAAAATTGTTGTAGCAATTCCTATAACAACAATTCTTGTGGAGATGATCTTGAATACTTATCATTATATTACTTGTTGTGTATACTTGTACATTGACACCAATAGCATTAGAAAACCTACAATAAGTTTTTGGCGCCGTTGCTGGGGATCGGTGCTTATTATGTTTTGTGGAATCAATATTAGTTGGTGCAAGATTTTAATTTTCTTTTTGTTTATTGTGTTGTAGTAGTGCTCTAGCAACCCTTGCATGCGTAAATACAAACCTGTTGAATTTCAATTTGATCCAGAGATTGAAAGAACTGCAAGGAAATTGAGGAAAGAGAATAGGAATTCAAAAGCTGTTGTAGTAATGGACGATTTGCAAGATATAGGGAACTTGAATCCTCACGGAGAAATACAACTTGATTAATGGCCAGAAGGTTAGAATGAGTAGATTATTCAAGGACAACCAGGGAACGACAATATTATCTACATGGCAGAAGATAGAGACAGAGCCATTAGAGACTATGCCGTGTTGGCCTTTCAAGTTATACATCATGGAATAGTTAGACTTGAAGTGCATGTTGCCAATTTTGAGCTCAAACCAGTGATGTTTCAGATGGTACAAACAGTAGGGCAATTCAATGGGTTGATATCAAAAGATCCTCATTTTCACCTTAAAATATTCTTGGAGGTGAGTAATGCTTTCAAAATTGCTAGAGCATTACAAGATGCATTGAGACTCGACTTTTCCTGTATTCTTTAAGAGATCGAGCAAGGGCATAGTTAAAATCTTTGCCACCAGACTCCATCACCATATGAAATGATTTGACTGACAAAATTTTAATGAAATATTTCTCGCTGATAATGAATGTAAAGTTGAGAAATGAGATCAAATCTTTCCATCAACTTAAAGATGAAAGCTTGTATGATGTATGGGAAAGATTCAAGGAGTTACTCAGGAGATGGCCTCATCATAGAATTCTTTGGTGCATTTAATTTGAAACTTTCTACAATGGGTTAAACTTAAGCACTAGGGGTCCTGTTGTCTAAGTCATATAATGAGGCTTGTAAAATTTTAGAAAGGATAACCAACAATAACTACCAGTGGCCATCAACTAAACAAGTCGTAGCAAAGAAAGCGTGAGAGTACACAATGTGGATGCACCGAGTATTATCAGCCCAAGTAACCTTATTGAAAAATATGGTAAAAGTAACGACCCTTCTTTCCAACAATTGTTAACCAAATTCTTTGAAGTCTCTTGTGTTTATCGTGGAGAGGGACATCTATATGATAATTGTCCTGGGAATCCAGCTTCATTCAATTATATGTATCAAAGAAATCTATATTCAAACACCTATAACCCCGGATGGAGACAAGACTTTCAACTTTTCATGGAGCAATCAAAATCAACATGCTGTAGCACCAGTGGGTGAGTAATGCACTGCTTTCACCCACCGGGTTTCACTAAACAATTTTAAAGGCAAAGAAACACCAATAATGATCAATTTAGTTCCTTGAAACTTTGATTAAGGAGTATATTGTGAAAAATAAAGTAGTCAAGCTACAACAACTGCAGAAAAACATGATTCAGTGCCTATTGAGGAAGAAACTGCAGCACCAATAACAGACCAAAATAGAGCAAGAGAAAGGCAGTATGTACAATCTAGTGCAAAGACAACAGTTTAGACATCCACCACCCTTCCCACAAAGATTTCAGAAGCAAAAGCAAGACAAGCAGTTTAGTAAATTTTTGGAAGCATTGAAACAACTACATATTAACATTCCTTTTGTAGAAGCATAGGAACAAATGCCAAAGTATGTGAAGTTTTTGAAAAATATATTGGCAAGGAAAATGAGGCTATGAGAATTCGAAACAGTTGCTCTAACATAAGAATGTAGCCATATGCTTCAAAGAAAAATACCTCAAAAGTTGAAGGATCCAGGAAGTTTCACAATTCATTGTTCCATAAGAACTAAATACAATGGTAAGGCACTTTGTGATTTG
>CM059835.1:26315940-26381940 GCA_030444775.1 Atalantia buxifolia
ATGATTCTTCTTGATGTTCTTCTTCTGCATTATCATCAACAACTCCTTTCTCCGCAGAGGAGGGATTAGACTAATCAAATGTGACATGCATAGATTCTTCCATAACCAAAGTTCTTTTATTATACACTCTATAAGCTTTGCTTGAGTTTGAATAACCAAGAAAAATACAAATATCGGATTTTAAATCAAATTTACCTAGATTATCTTTTGTGTTCAAAACAAAACATTTGCATCCGAAAACTTTGAAATAGCCAATGTTGGGTTTTCTATCTTTCCAAAGCTCATATGGAGTTTTATTAAGATTAGGTCTAATCAACACACGATTCAAAACATAACATGCGGTGTTGACGGCTTCGACCTAAAAATATTTTGGTAAAGAGTTTTCATTTAGCATGGTCCTAACCATTTCTTGAATAGACCTATTCTTTCTCTCTACAACTCCATTTTGTTGAGGAGTTCTAGGTGATGAAAATTGATGCTCAATGCCAAGCTTATTACAAAACTTCTCAAATGCATGATTTTCAAATTCTCCACCATGGTCACTTCTAATACAAGTAATTGAATATCCTTTTTCATTTTGAACCTTTTTACAGAAAATTCTAAATACATCAAAAGCATCATCCTTATTAGTTAAGAACAATACCCATGTGAATCTAGAGAAATCATCCACAATTACAAAAGCATAATATTTGCCACTTAAACTAGCATATCTAGAAGGACCAAATAAATCTATGTGAAGTAATTGAAGAGGTTTTGAAGTAGAAATATTTTTCTTGCTTTTGAAAGAAGTTTTGATTTGTTTTCCAAATTGGCAAGCTTCACAAATTCTATCTTTTTGAAAATTGATTTTGAAAGACCTTTAACCAAATCATTTTTCACAATTTTTGAAATCAAATCCATACTAGCATGACCTAATCTTCTATGCCACAACCAACCATCATCATGCAATGTGGAGAAACATTTATCATTTGAGAATGCACAATCTATATTGATAGTATAAACATTAACACATCTATTTCCTACAAACAAAACCTTGCCATCATATGCATTCTCAATAAGACATTTTGATTCATCAAAGATAACTCTATATCCTTTATCACATAATTGACTAATGCTAAGAAGATTGTGTTTCAAGTTTTCAACCAAACATACATTTTCAATAAGAGTAGAGGATACATTACCGACATTTCCAATGCCAATGATTTTTCCTTTTGAATTATCTCCAAATGATACCTCTCCACCATTTTCGATTTTGGTAAAACTTGAAAACCAAGAATAATTCCCTGTCATGTGTCTTGAACAACCGCTGTCCAAGTACCACTTATTCTTCTTCTTCTTCAAGCCCTTCAGAAAAAGTCTCAAGTTTTAGGTACCCAAACCTTTTTGGGTCCTTGAGAGTTAGCAATGGTTCCTTTTTGAACCCAAACACATTTCACACCATAATATGCATTTCTCTTTATTGGACATCTATCTTTCATATGACCATCTTGATTACAATAATGACATACAATTTGATTTTTAATAGATGTATTCCTTACAAAGTAGTTCTTGTAATATTTTTGTTTCAAATTTGGTTTGTAACCAATCCCTCCTTTGTCAAACACACACTTTTGTGAATTAAGCAAGTTATCCAACATCTTTTGCCCATTTGTAAATTTTAGCACAATCTCATTTAGATCATTGCTCTTCTTTCTAAGCAATTCATTTTCATTTTTCAAGTCATTCACATGTGATTCTAAATGCTCATGTGATGTGCTAGAATTCTCAAATAGTGCAACTTTATCATGCAATGTTTTATTCTCTAATTCTAGGCAAGTAATCTTTACACTAAATGATTCATTTTCATTTTTAAGCTCTACCATTTTCTTTTAAGGCAAACATTCTTTTTACCCATTTTCATCAATTCATCATGCAATTCTTTAAAGGCATTATGTAATTCATCATATGTAGGAAGATCACTTACCTCATCAAGTTCATCACATGATTCTTCTCCAAAGGCCATGAGAGCTAAGTTTGTCATTTCTTGTTGCTCTTCCTCATCACTTGTTTCCTCATCGCTATCATCCCATGTGGCCACCATAGCTTTCTTCTTGAGTTTGTTGAGGAGAGGACATTCCGGTCGTATGTGTCCAGGCTTCTTACATTCATAGCAAGTGATTGGTTCTTTCTTCTCCTTTTTATTTTTGTAACCTCTGAACTTTCTCTGCTCATTATTTTTCTTGTAAAATTTTCTGAATCTTCTAGCCAACATTGCCAACTCCTCATCATCCATCTCGCTTTCCTCATCACTCTCACGTTTTGACGCTTTGAGAGCAATGTTTTTCTTCTTTTCCTCATGCCCTTTTTCTGCTGCCAAATCCTCTTCATATGAAATGAGAGAGACAATTAAATCATCAATAGGTAAAACATTTAAATCTTTGGTCTCCATTCCTTAGGTAGCGACCTAATGATTTTCTTAACTTTCTCGCTATTAGAAAAGGTTTTTCCTAGGGCTCCTAAAGTGTTCACTATATCCGTGAATCTAGTATACATAGAATATACACTCTCATTTTGTTCTATTTGGAACAATTCATATTGTCGAGTGTACCTACTAATTTTCGACTCTTTCACTTGATTCGTGCCTTCATACACAACTTCAAGTTTGTGCCAAATTTCATTAGCACTTTCACAACTAGACACTCTATGAAACTCTTTCTTATCAAGTGCACAAAATAAGGCATTCATTGCTTTGGAATTTAGAGAAGCTTTTCTCTTTTCCAATTCATTCCATTCCCGTGAAGGTTTTGGAATATCTTCCCCTACTTCGTTTTTAGTCAAAGGCATGAAAGGACCATCATTAACGATTTCCCAAATTTCGTAATCTAAAGCTTGCAAGTAAATTCTCATCCTAGTTTTCCAATACGGATAATCGTTTCCATCAAAATATGGTGGTCTAGTGGTGGATTGTCCTTCTCTAAATGTAGAATCATTATGAGTTGCCATTGATCTTTAGCTCTAGATGGTTAAATCTAAATAAGAGCACCTCGCTCTGATACCAAATGAAATACAAGTGTGCAACCCAAGAGGGGGGGTGAATTGGTATTTTAAAATTATCCTAACAAAACCACACAACAATCCAATCTAAAGCCTTAATAAATTCAAAAGCAATAAGTTCAATCAAAGCACAATAGTAAATAAGTAAGAGAGAAGAGAAACAAACACACGAAATTTTACGTGGTTCGGCAATCCCCGCCTACGTCTACGCCTCCAAGCGATCCAAGCTTGAGGTTTTCACTATCCAAGCCTTCCAAGGCTTAAAATGCTTACAATTGACTTCAAGGTGTCAATGAACCTTTACAACAATGAGATTATATCTCAATCTCTTCACTCAAGTGTCTCACACACTCAAACACTCACAATTTGGATGAGGAAATGAAAATTACAATGAAAACTCTCTTAAAGAGTGGATGAACAAATTTAAGAACAAAGATGATTCAAATAATAAAGATTTGCGAATTGAGAGCTCAAGATATGTTGTATGCTTTTTGTTTGTGCTTGCTAGAGAGCTTGAAAATGAATTGGATTTGAGTTTTTATAGTTAGAGACAAAAAACTAGCCGTTATGAGTTTTTTATTCATAACCGGATTACCGTTTATGGTATCCGGAATTCCGATTGCATGTTACCGTTAAGGCAAAAATTTGAATTTTTGAGTATCCGGAATGCCGCTTGTGATATCCGGATTGCCGTTTATGCTCCAGAAGCTTTCGCACTCATGAATCGAATTCCGTTTAGCACAACCGGATTGCCGTTTATGCTCCAGAACCTTTCTGCCCCATAACCGAAATTTCGTTTAGCATATCCGGATTGCCATTTGCTACAGTAACGGTACAGTGCACTGTTTATCAGAATTATATTTTAACCCCAAAACTTTATGAAACTGTAGTATGGCCCAAAACGTTATAAAAATTACAATTAAGTCCAATTTCAGAATTTCTTAATAATACTATGTGAATCCCAAAACTTTCTGAAATTATGAACACGCCCAAACTTTGTGAAATTTTAGAATGGCCCATAATATTTAAATATTTTCAAATAAGTCCAAATCCGAAATTCAAAAATAATATTTATTAAGAATAAAGATTGTAAAATTCTTTCACTTTAGTTCACAACTTTGAAGAATAACTTAACTCCATAAAATCATTTTCTTGTTTTAAAAGCACAATATATAAAACTTTATTTTTAACTACTCTCAATTTTCTTTAATCAACACATGTGGTTTGTTATCATCAAAATCAATATTTATAGCCATATAGGCTAACATGTTATCGTCAAAATCAAAATTTTATAGCCATATAGGCTAACATATGGGATAGCTTTTAAAACTAGGTATATTAAAGGGAAACATGATTTTCTAATTAAATCAATTAACAAAGACGCAACAACACCTTGGATAACTAAAGTTTGTGGTGAACTTATTCAAACTAACCTAGGAGTTGACGTAAATGTCATAATAAGCGAGTTAAAAGACAAACATAGCATTGAATGTGACAAACAAAAGTTATACAGGGCAAAAAAAAATTGCACTAAAAAACTTAGGTGCTGACCATGTTGCTTGCTATAGAAAACTTTTGAAATATGCTCACATTCTAATGAAAATGAACAGAGGTGCTTGTGTCAAGGTAAAGTGGATAGGCCATTGTCAAATAGCCTAGTTTTTCAAAAATAAAATGTCATTCCTGCACTTAAAGTGGGGTACCTAACTGGGTGCAGACCTTTCATAAGATTGGATGGGTGTCACTTGAAAGGGACATACAGGAGAGTATTGTTATCTATTGTTGCATTAGACGCTAACAGTGGAATTTTTCCACTGGCATTTGGCATATATGAGGCAAGGAACTATGATAGTTGGGTTTATTTTTTTATCTTTGTTGTATGAATTCATTAGGGCTGATGATCATAGTCCTTTGACTATTATTAGTTATAGACAAAAAGGTCTTTCATGGGAACTGAAAAAATATTGGGCTAATCTTGGCACTAGATATTGTGCTAGGCATATCTTTGCCAGTTTGAAGTGCAGGTTTCCTGGTTTGAATGTCATGGGGTTTTTCTAGAAAGCTTGTAAGGATACAAATCAGTATGACTTTGAGAGGGCAATGGGTGAAATTAGGGCTAAAGACCAAAATTGTTGTGAATGATTGAGAAAAATACTTCTTGCACAATGGTCTAGAAGCGGGTTTGATCACCATGTGAAATTTGACCATGTTACAGACAACATGACTAAATCTTTTAACAAGTAGGTCGATGAGGTTAGGAACCAGCCTGTCCTAACCATTCTTGAGCATATTCGTAGACAACTAATGGTGAGAATGTTGGAAAAATACCAGCAAGGGGAAATTTGGCAAGACCATTTGACCTCATATGCTAGAGAATGATTAAACCAATCCTCAAATGAGGCAAGAGGAATTAACGTCTTTGGAGGTAGAGGGGAGTTGTTTGAATGTTATCATAAAAAAAAAACCGGTACATACTACGGATGGTAGGTGTGAATGTGGGATGTGGTAGGTTAGTGGGTGCCCCTTACAAACATGCAAAGACCTATTATTCTTCATAAAGGAGGGCAACCTTGAAATTTGAGCTTTCAGTCAACTATAATTATCTTATGATCTAACCACATAAATTCAATCCTAAAGTGAAACAATTATTTCTAAAATTATAATTTTATCCCAACACTTTCTAAAATTTTACTTTGGCCTAAATATTTATAAAACTTTACAAATACATCCATTACAGAATTTTAAAGCAATACTTGTTGATTTTAAAGTTCTCAAAACTTTTTGATTTAAACCATAAACTTGAAAACAACTAATTTCATAAAATTATTTTCTTATTATAAAACATAATGTGTTATTCTTTGTTTATCCCAAACAAGTGGTTTGTTATCGTCAAAATCAAAATTTTATAGCCATATCAGCTAACATATGGGATGGCTTTTAAAATTAGGTATATTAAAGGGAAACATGATTTTTTGATTAAATCAGTTAACAAAGATGCAATGACACCTTGGATAACTAAAGTTTGCGGTGAACTTATTCAAACTAACCTAGGAGTTGACGTAAATGTCATAATAAGTGAGTTAAAAGATAAACATGGGATTGAATGTGACAAACCAAAGTTATACAGGGCAAAAAAAAATTGCACTAAAAAACTTAGGTGCTGACCATGTTGCTTGCTATGGAAAACTTTTGAAATATGCTCACATTCTAATGAAAATGAACAGAGGTGCCTGTGTCAAGGTAAAGTGGATAGGCCATTGTCAAATAGCCTAGTTTTTGAAAATTTTTTTTGTCATTTCCTGCACTTAAAATGGGGTACCTAACTGGGTGCAGACCTTTCATAGGATTTGATGGGTGTCACTTGAAGGGGACATATAGGAGAGTATTGTTATCTGTTGTTGCATTAGACACTAACAGCAGAATTTTTCCACTGGCTTTTTGCATATATGAGGCAAAGAACTATGATAGTTGGGTTTATTTTTTTATCTTTTTTGTATGCATTCATTAGGGCTGATGATCATAGTCCTCTGACTATTATTAGTTATAGACAAAAAGGTCTTTCATGGGGACTGAAAAAATATTGGGATAATACTAGCACTAGATATTGTGCTAGGCATATCTTTGCTAGTTTGAAGTGCAGGTTTCCTGGTTTGAATGTCATGGGGTTATTCTAGGAAGCTTGTAAGGCTACAAATCAGTATGACTTTGAGAGGGCAATGGGTGAAATTAGGGCTAAAGACCAAAATTGTTGTGAATGGTTGAGAAAAATACTTCTTGCACAATGGTCTAGGAGCGGGTTTGATCACCATGTGAAATTTGACCATGTTACAGACAACATGACTAAATCTTTTAACAAGTAGGTCGATGAGGTTAGGAACCAGCTTGTCCTAACCATTCTTGAGCATATTCGTAGACAACTAATGGTGAGAATGTTGGAAAAATACCAGCAAGGGGAAATTTGGCAAGACCATTTGACCTCATATGCTAGAGAATGATTAAACCAATCCTCAAATGAGGCAAGAGGAATTAAGGTCTTTGGAGGTAGAGGGGAGTTGTTTGAATGTTATCAAGCTGGCTATAAAAAATAACCGGTACATACTACAGATGGTAGGTGTGAATGTGGGATGTGGTAGGTTAGTGGACTGCCTTACAAACATGCAGTACCTATTATTCTTCATAAAGGAGGACAACCTTGAAATTTGAGCTTTCAGTCAACTATAATTATCTTATGATCTAAGCACACAAATTATTCTAAAACAACGTAATTTATTAAAAATAAACTAAAGTGGATATTCATGGAAAATTTAATTAAAATGCAATAAAAATATGTCATTTACTCTCTAAGTAATTTTGATTTAAGTCTAAAACTACCATGATAACTCTCATTTCATAGAGTTATCAGCAGCAAAAGGGTTAATCTAGCTATTGATTTAAACCAATTCTATAATGACTATAACCCTAAATTATTTGAGCTTAAAGCTCGTACTAGCAAATGGACAATTGGGATGAAAGTCCTCTATAAACAACTTGAACAGATAAGAAAAAAAAATGTGGCTTCACTAAGTCAAAATATAACATATAATCTATTTATTAAGTAGAAAAGAAATCATATTAGCCAAGCAAGCCATCTTGAAAAAGAAAAAAGCAATATATGAGAATCTCGTGGAATCCAACATGCCAACATACCGTGGGATACGCAAGGTGCTTAAGCATCAAGTAGATTATGGCTTTTGCTATTAAAAAAAAAATCAAAAGAAGAATCTAGTAAGGAAGACATGTCAGTAGATAAAGAGCTCATAGTTGGTATGTGACAGGAAGCCACTAAAAAGATAAAAGATGCCAGCTAGAAGCATCAATAATTCAGAAAGAATCCAAAGTAAACGATAAGGCTTATCCAAATCCTTACCTCAACAATGTGAAGACTATCAACCATTAAAAAAAAAAGACAGCAGTTGTCCTTAATAATGTAAGGGGAAGGGGTTACCTTATCTCTAGGAAATCTATCAGGCAACAAATGTCTTGTAAGAAGAGATAATCTTATCTCTAAAATCTATACGTGTCATGTAAGAAGGGATTATCTTATCTGTCTAAGCCTATAAATAAAATCATGTAAGATAGGAGAGGTATCACTCACGCACATTCTCTCATGCTCATTTTCGTTCTCTCTTTAAATTCAAAAATGAAAAAAAAACAAAATTATTTTGTAGAGAAATTATTATCTTTACATAACTTATTTAGATTTTAGAAAAAAATCAAGAAGATGCATGCCAACACTTGTGCTAAATGAAGAAGATTTCATATTGCTAAGCACTCTTTTCGGATGAATTACAATGGATTCACTTAGGCGATCTTATTGGGCTAGTTTGCAATGTGTTGCTTTAGGCCATGTGGAATAGTTGCGAGTGATCTTGCATGACGTGTAAAGCTATAACAGTGCTGAGCATGGGCCAATCTAGGGGCTCATGGAACTAGCGAACTAATTCTAGAATTTTGAGGAATAGTACTCTGGTTAGTACTCTAAATTATCTTGTAATATTTTGCACAAACAGAGGCATGTTAGGCCTTGATTATTTTTTAGATCTTATAAGATATAGAGTGATAATAGTAACTCAATTTTCATAAAACATGGAAAGATCAATCGCCAAATTTCTAGATGCCATACGTAATCTAGACTTTAGTAAGGAATATCAAGTTATTTATGCAATGAAAATTGTTAAAACTCGATTAATTGCAAGGAAACACTTGTAGAGAGATGTGGAGAGAATAAACTTTGAAGATAACAATGATATATATGACGCCTTTAAGGGCGAAAATAGAATAGTATTAATAGCATATATTTTAACAGGTCTTGAAATAATTCAAGATAGATGCAAAATAACTAACAGGACTCCAAACCATCAATAATAAGTCTACATGAATAATAACAATAATAGTGATGTCAAATTTTTGATATAGAATGCTCAATTTAGATTATAATATCTATGTGAAAGCATTGATGGCATGTACCCTGGTTGGGAAAATAGATTGGACACACGGATAGATATGTTGGAAGAAAAAATTTAGTTTATGTCTAAAGAGAGACAAGAAGTTATAAATGCCGGTGCTATAGTATAATCAGATTTTATAGATTTTTATGGATTTGATAATCATTTAGATATTTATAAACTTATAGCAAAACTTTAAAAAGCTATAAAAATATATGTAGAAGAGATAGAAAAAAACAACATATAATCTAAATGATTATCAAAATGAAAATTGTTAAAACTTGATTAATTGCAAGGAAACACTTGTAGAGAGATTTGGAGAGAATAAACTTTGAAGATAACCTTGAAATATATGATGCCTTTAAGGAAGAAAACAGAATAGTATTAATAGAATATATTTTAACCACTTGAAATAATTCAAGCCGAGATGCAAAATAAATTACAGGACTCTAAATCACAATAATAAGTCTACTGATGAATAATAAGAATAATAGTGATGGGAAATTTTTAATTCAGAATGCTCAATTTAGATTATAATATCTATGTGAAAGCATTGATGGCATGTACCTTGGTTGGGAAAATAGATTGGGCGACGGATAGATATGTTGAAAGAAAAAAGTTGGTTTATGTCTAAAGAGAGACAAGAAATTATAAATGCGGGTGCTATAGTATATTCGGATTTTATAGATCTTTATGCATTTGATAATCATCCAGTTATTCAAAATCAATTAAAGAAATTAAAAGGTAAAATCCCTGAATTATATAAATTATACAGTTTCACGAAATTTAGCATTTATTGCAATAAATATATGGGACTAGTGCGGTATAAATACTAATATTGCTTTTTATTTTGTAAATAAATTATTGCTTTTTATTTTGTAAATAAATTATTGCGTCATAATGTTTTTACATACAAATTTTATGTTTTAAAATATGAATTTTGTTTTTGTATTTAGGGTTAATTTTATAATTTCATACTTTATTCAACTATATGTACAGGTCCTAACGTGTTGGTTGGTGTTGAATATTCAAAGATCCACAAGCTATCAACGACAATGAATCAAATTAAACTAATTAGTTAATAAATAATGACTGGGTTGTTTCCTATGCTTTTTAATGATGTAGGACGTTATTATAGAATTATAGAATTTTAATTCTTTAGGTCTTCTGATATTTTCTTTTTTAATTAAAGTCGGTGTTTTATTCTTTTATTTCTATTATAATTATGTAAATTAATTCCACCGTGAGATAAGAGCATTAAAGGAATTCATAAGAAATTTAAATTAAAGCTATGTTAAATATATCGCTAGCTACTTGTTTTTGGAGGAATTAAAACAATTAATTAGCTACGAAGTGAAAATAAATAAATGAATGAATATGAAGTTGAAAATAAGTCTCGCCGCCTGGATCCAAGGCCCAAACATTCATGATAAGTTAGGTAATTAAGTACATGTGTTCAAGCACGTCATGAAGAATAATGTTGTTGAAAAAAATCACAAAGACTCCCTGCGCAAATTATTACATTGATTTTTTTTTAAAAAAAATGCCGCATCTTTAACAGGATCGTGACACTGTGACTGTTAATTACTTTATTCCCTGCTTGGCCAACAGCTGGCCACTAAACAAAATCATTAAAATTTTAAATTTAGTCATGTTGGTCCCACTTGCTGACATCCTTTTCATACATAAAATTGTTTAACGCCAAGGTTAAATATGACAAGTTTGGTAGAGAAGGTAAAAAGGAAGTCTATATAAGGAGGGGAACGAGCTTTGTTTAAAGCACAAGTGAACCGCACTTTATTGAACGATGGGGTCTCAAATGGGCTACCTCTTCGCCACTCTTTTGGTAATATCCGTCTCTCTTAGCTACTTGCCGTTAGAAGCCTCCGCAAACAAATACTACTACACATCTCCTCCCCCGCCAAAGAAATATTCACCACCACCACCTCCCCCTCCAAAGTACAAGTCTCCACCACCCCCGCCACCGGTCTACAATTCTCCACCACCCCCCCCCCCCGGCTACAATTCTCCACCACCACCCCGGTTTACAAGTCGCCGCCACCTCCTCCACCACACTACGAGCCTGCTCCGGCACCAACTCCAATTCCCTATTCCCCGCCACCTCCTGTCCCCAAGTGCCCACCACCACAGCCACCGGTTCACAATTCTCCACCACCACCCCCCCTTTACAAGTCGCCGCCACCTCCTCCACCACTCTACGAGCCTGCTCCGGCACCAACTCCAATTCCCTATTCCCCGCCACCACCTCACCCCTACGTTTATGCATCTCCCCCTCCTCCTTACTACCACTAGAAAGCGGCCATGAATAGCTCATGCTTTTATGGTAATCTCATTTATTTTTAAAACTGTACACGTAAAGACTAGTAGTTCAGAATTACATTAAGCATTTGAATTTTAAGCACCGTGTTCTGTTTAATTGTGTTCCTAGTGATTAAGTGACAAATAAAAGAGACTGATTAATTTGTTCTTGCAGGAGAGGCGAATGCTGTCCGAATGAAGAAAGCAAGGGTTTGATGGAAAGCTTACTTAGAGCAAGATAGCGATCAATCGAGTTGCTGCGTTTTATTCTCTTTTATCTTTGTTTTTTAAGAAAAATATACTGCCACACGTAGAAACAGAGAAGTTCTTGTCATTTTCATGCCTATGGATTGTTACTGTGTGTGTCAATCAAATCTCTGGTGTGTCGTTTGTAATTTTCAACCTTTATGCATGCAAATGCGAGACCTCATTCGTATAATAAAATTAATATACTTCCCAAGATGGTCTTATCTTGCGTTTACTTTTTATGTTCCTTTGGTGATGATTTTGACGTGTGAAATTGATGACTATTGTTTTTGTAAACTCTGCCTGGATTTTTCGTGCAACTACAGAGTGCATTAACGAGATGACTTATCCATGAGGGTCCATGCAGATCAGTGTCTAATTAACCAATAACTAATATGACTTAAAAAATATATAGTTAACAATTTTATTGGTCATGCTCAATTGCAGATGTTCGTACAAAATTTCTTGCTAATGTATCCTTGAGTATGATAATAAGTTTTAATCATTGTTAATAATTCACTTGATAATATTAAACAAATTTTCATATTAATTAAGTTACAAAATTTCTGTGACAAATTTCCACGTACCGGAACCATGCAAAAGGGCTTTATTCAAACATAGCTGCGAAGCCGTTAGCAATTAAGATAATTTATCAATTAAGTTAAGTAGTAAGAATTTGACTGTGGATTCTATTAATTATTTCAAGGAAAATTTTGTACTGCCGTAATGAAAATTACGGCATCAATACCCTGATAAACATAAATATTGTAAATTATACATAGAATTAGTAAATGTTAAGCAAAACCAGTAAATTAATGTAAGATTATTAATTATTTAAAACAATAACATTGTTTCTACAGAATTTTAGTGAAAAATATTCTATTCATTTAAAAAAATATTTTCTTTAATTGAACAAAAAAATTCATTAATGAAAAAAAATTATACTAAAAAAAAGTGGAATAAGTTTTATTGTATTAGTTACCATAAATTCTATATTTATTATAGGATATTTGTATACATTTTTTCCCATTTTCTATAACGATATCTATTTATTACACAATTTAATTAAGCGCAATTATTTATCTTGATGTGTATCAAGTAAAAATAAAATAAAAAAAGATATATCAATAAAATTAAATCTAATTTTGAATATTATGTATACTTTATGTAGTTTTAAACTTTTACTTGTAGTTGGAGACCATTTAAGGTTGTTGTTGAAGAAGTGTAGAAAGATGTAAATTAACGTCATCTTTCAACAACTATGAAAGATATTAAAATAATATTTTTTCAAAATCCAATTTTGAGCATAAATTTCATCCTTAATTAAACTTCACATGAAACGACCCACCCCGAACTCCAGGGTGAGTCTATCTAACCTCATCCAATCTGGATTGATAATAATCTAATTAGTAAAGATTCTCGAAAATTTGAGTCTCCTTTGTAAATATAACACTCCCAATCTGAAAACATGTGAAACAAACACTCCCAAAATAATTCACCATATAACAAACTCCAGTAATCAACATCCTCAACCAAAATGCTGAATTTTACTCAAGATATCTCAAGAATCTCAAAAAATAATGTTATAACTAATACTACTATACCTCAATTTATCTTAATTCCAAAAGAATAATATAACAAAATTATACAATCCCAAAAGAACAAGATAACCAAAGTATCCTAACAAAAATCGTCTATATCTCTAGCACCATCATGTGGCCAAGACTCAAAATATATCTACAGTCGCTGGGTCAGTCTGGTGTACCTACAACCTCCTGGTGAGGGGGGGAAAATATAATAAAAACGGAGTGAATATAAAACTCAGTGAAAATCAGTGAGTGGATAGTAGTTTGTTTGAAAATTAATTCTTACTTTAAAAGAAATAATCATGTCATTTCCAAACACGATTTCATCAAACCATATGTGAGAAACCAGTAATAAATCGTTTAACATTTAAATCAGATTTCTAACCACGAAATGCATATATATATATATATATTATCGTACCAAATACTCATGGAAATCATATCACAATATCATATAGAATACACAAATCTGAAAATCATCACCAAACAAGTACCCAGGGGAATAATCTCATATCTGAACCTCGATGGACGGGCAATCAGGGAACCATCATGCCCCAGAGCTACAACAGATAGACGAGGAAATATCATCTCATATCTTATCATATCTGTGCATACATAACTGGTCCCCAAAGGAAAAAGTGCCCAAGCACACGGCCCAAAACCTCTGTGTGTACTCAGACGGGCCCCAAAGGCCTATATCTCATTTGTATCATCATATCTCATATGTATCATCATATCCCATTTGTATTATCATATCTCATCTGTATCTCTGTAATCATCGGTATCTCAATATCTCTTTGTATCTCATATTTGTATCAACTGTATCTCAATATCTATATCACTGTAATTATCGGTATCTCAATATCAATTTGTATCTCATATCTGTATCATCTCAGAACTCCAATATCTCAGATCACTTTAATCATCACACTACATGCATATGCCCCCAAAAGGCAAAAGCGCCCAACACACGGCCCAAAGCCTCTACGTGTGTTCAGACAGGCCCCAAAGGCCTCTCATCTAATATCATCTGTATCACTGTATCTGAAGGGGATGGTATTGTCCAATGCTTTTAAAAACAATCTCTTATACACATGTACATAAACATATAATCACATTGAAATCCACTCAATTCTAATATCATGCATTTACTCAAAATGATAATAAAATCATTAATCAAACTCATTTTCAATAATAATAAATACCAGCACGTAGAATAAAATCCATTTTCTAGAAAATCATTAAATCGAAGCATCAAATACTTATTTATCAAACATGTTGCACTGTATCATAAAATTAGCACATACTATGAAAATAGCTTTTGTATATATCCACTCACAGTGACGATGTCCAGACTCAATGTCAACAACGTCCGTAATTTGATTCTCGTTCGCGGGTCCTCTTAATAAAGTAAACGACATAATCATTTCCCATAAATCGAAATTACAACTAAATTTATACAATAAACTCGAAACAAACATTTTTATTCATCATTTATAACTCTCGTGTCAATAAAATTACTAAAATACCTCGTATCCTTAAATCATTAAAATACTTTAAATCGTAAGTCAAATTTGAATTACCCTCGGAATCGTAATTACACCCAATCCTCAATTTCAGGGAATTACCAAAATATCCATAGGTTCGAAATTACAAAATCGTCCTCAAAGTGTGAAATTATCAAATTACCCTAGGTCAACATGGCTGAAATTTAGTCAACGCTAATCGGGAAGCTCAAGTCTGAAAGTTCCAATCACACCCAGTCTAATAGTGCCGTGGTGAGCTCCATGCACTGGCAACAACGTCGAAATCTAGCTCGGCAGTGAAACTCCAACAATTAACTGCGGCGAAACAAATGACTCCGGTGGCTATGGATGGTCGGAAAATCAAAAGGAGTCATGGGGAACAAAATCAACTGGTGATGTCACCGAAAACCAATGAAAATCCCAATGGAGCAAAGTCAAAAAATTACGGGTTTTAAAGCTTTGATCGCCGATGTTCAGCCGCTTTTTTAAAAACGTGACGGATTGGTGTATTATGGCAGTTTTTAAGCTTCCAGATTGGTACTAAGCTTGACCGGTTGGGTGGTTGGAATCGCAAGATATGGTCAATCACGTTCGCGGGTCGAGTCGGTTCGGTCGATTTTGACCTTTTTCTCTCTCACTCTCTCACACGTGTATATGTTTCCCCTCTTTTCCAGCTTCCCCTTTTACCCTTATTTATATTTTAACCGCCTCACCCTTTTTTCTTTATTTTTCTTTTTTTGCACATATGTTACATCAAATGTATTATATAAATGCAAAACTAACATTATTCAATTTACATTAAAAAAGAATACACAAAGTTTATGCTTAGATTGCAGAGGAATGCTCAATGATAACAATGGTTGTATCTATTAAAATGAATTTGATTTGAGTTATTTTGTAGTTAAAGAAGAAAACTAGCCGCTATTGACTTTCTGGTGATAATCGGTTTCTTGCTGTTTTATGTTACCGTTATATTCAAATATTTGAATTTTTGCACATCCGATTTGCCGCTTTCTGAATTCGGTTGGCCGCTTTTATTCTAGAGAGTTTTTGTCCATAACCGGTTTGCTGCTTTCTAAATCTGGCTAGCCTTTTGCTAAAGTAAAACAGCAAATATGTCCATTTTCAGAATTTTAAAACAATACTTACTGATTTCAAAGTTCTCAAAACTTTTCGATTTAAACCTTAAACTTGAAAACAACTAATTTCATAAAATCATTTTCTTATTATAAAAACATAATGTGTAATTATTTGTTTATCCAAAACATGTGGTTTGTTATCGTCAAAATCAACATTTTATAGCCATACCCCCTTAATAAATGCAAGATTAAAAACTCCCCTTACATGAATGCACATGAATACTTTTCATAACAAATAGTTGCATATTATATCTCCCACTTCATCAAAAAAGAATAAAACGCTCCCACTATTAAGCATAAAAAAACTTAAGACAATCATATCAGGTTCCACATTAGTTTCAAAACATAAGTGAAAAACATAACAACAACTATATCAAATCATCATTATTTCTCAAAATCATCACTATAATCACATATAAACCATCAAAAGAATGCTTAAAATGCATGTTATTCTCCCCCTTTTGACATCATCAAAATGATATATCAATTATCCAAGCTCCATAATTACTAATCACATTTTAGAAATCAAAGACAACTAAACTCAAAGAAAGATCTAATGTGACAGTTCAATATAACTTAAAAAATCTCATATGCTTAAAAATCTCGAAGTATATGTATTTCTCCCCCTTTCCATATCATTTAAAACAAGTAATGCATATTCAACAATACATCGATGAAGTACAAAAAATGCATCCATTCACCAATCATAGATTGCATAAGATCAAACTTTATCAAATACAATGTAATCATCAAAGCACATTCTTTATCATCAAAACTTAAGCAAAGCATAAGTACATAATGGCAATATATAGATCATCAAAATCAACATAACCATTAAGATAAGCCATCATTATGAGCTAAAAGAATAAGTAATCAAATTCGTAAGTACAATAAGTCATATATGCCAATTTTATAAATGAATGATGATATAACGGAATCAATGGCACAAGAATTCACACATACTTAAGTGAAAAATAATTAATGTTTAAGTGATGGATAATGATTTAGAAATATCAAATGAGCAAGAAAAACATAAAGATAATGGATTTTAGTGAGATAACTGTTTGTGTTTGCCTTCTTCGAAAGTATGCGATGAACAAATAAGAAAGATGAATAAATGACATGAAACATGATGATAGACAATTAAAAAGATGAAATCAAACATCATACAATCATCAAAATCAAACAAAGGCATCATTTCAATGCCTTCATCTTCAAAGTCGCTACCATCATCATCACTTTCAACTATAGAAGATTTAAAAGCAAAGCTCTTCTTCTTTTTATCTTTATTAATTTTTTCATTAGCTATATCTTCCTCATATGAAATAAGTGAACCAATAAGATCATCAAGAGATAAAATATTAATATTTTTTACTTCTTCTATGGCCGTTCTCTTTGGTAGCCACTCTTTCAACGATGATCTAATAATTTTCCTCACTTTTTCACTATTAGTAAATATTGTACCTAGTGCTTCAAGAGAATTCAAAATATCAATTAATCTAGTGTACATATCATGAACACTCTCATATGATTCCATTTGAAACACCTTATATTGCCTAGTGAATCTACTAATTTTACACTCCTTGATTTGACGGTTTTGGAATATCATCTTCTAATTTATTTTTAGTCATAGACATGAATGGACCATCACAAACAACTTCCCAAATTTTATAATCTAAAGCTTGTAAATAAATTATTATCCTAGTTTTCCAATATGGGTAGTCATTACCGTGAAAGAACAGTAGTCTAGTTGTGGATTGTCCTTTCCTAAAGGTTGAGTCATTTTGGGTTGCCATTGATCTTTCGCTTTAGATGGTTAAGTCTAAACAAGAGCACCTTGCTCTAATACTAAATGAAATACTAACTAGGCAACCTAAAATGGAGGTCAATTGGGTTTTTAAAACTTAAACTAAATAAAAAAATACAACAATTCAATATATTCCCTTAATAAAATAAAAAATAATAAATTTAATAAAGGACAATAATAAAAGAGTAAGGGAAGAGAGAACAAACACAATAATTTTTATGTAGTTCGGTAATCCCCGCCTACATCCACTCCTCCACGCTCACCGGGCTTGAGGATTTCACTATCCAAGCCTCCCAAGGCTTCAAATTCTTTACAATTGACTTCCAAGGTGTCAATAAACCTTTACAACAAGAGATTATAACCCAAGTGTATCCCAACACTTACAACCTCTCAACTTGATTTTACAAAAATAGTTAAAAATAAATTTCTCTCACACAATGTGTTTGATAACAAATGAAAGCCCAATTTGTGTGAATGAATGAATGCACAAAGTTTATGCTAAGATTGCAGAAGAATGCTCAATGATAACAATGGTTATATCTATTAAAATGAATTTGATTTTAGTCATTTTATAGTTAAAGAGAAAAACTAGTGGTTATTGACTTTTTGGTGATAACCAGCTTGCCGCTTTATGAATCTGGCTTGCCGCTTTATGTTACCGTTATATTTAAAGATTTGAATTTTTGCACATCCGACATGTCGCTTTCTTAATCTGGTTAGCCGTTTTATTCCAGAGAGTTTCTGTCCACAACCGGTTTGCCGCTTTCTAAATTCGGCTAGCTGCTTGCTAAAGGAAACAGCTATTTTCTAAAATTATAATTTTATCCCAATACTTTCTAAAATTTTACTATGGCCCAAATATTTATAAAACTTTACAAATATATCCATTTTTAGAATTTTAAAACAATACTTGTTGATTTCAAAGTTCTCAAACCTTTTTTATTTAAACCATAAAATTGAAAACAACTAGTATCATAAAATTATTTTCTTATTATAAAAACATAATTTGTAACTCTTTGTTTATCCAAAACAAGTGGTTTGTTATCATCAAAATTAAAATTTTATAGCCATATAGGCTAACATATGTGATAGCTTTTAAAATTAGGTATATTAAAGGGAAACATGATTTTCAGATTAAATCAGTTAACAAAGATGCAACAGCTCATTGGATAACTAAAGTTTGCAGTGAACTTATTCAAACTAACCTAGGAGTTGATGTAAATGTCATAATAAGCGAGTTAAAAGATAAACATGGGATTAAGATAAACATAGGATAGGCCATTGTCAAATAGCCTAGTTTTTCAAAGGTTTTTTTTTTGTCATTTTCTGCGCTTAAAGTGGGGTACTTAACTGGGTGCAGACCTTTCATAAGATTAGAAGGGTATCACTTGAATGGGCCATACAGGAGAGTATTGTTATCTGTTGTTGTATTAGATGCTGACAGTGGAATTTTTCCACTAACTTTTTGTATATGTGAGGCAAAGAACTATGATAGTTGGGTTTATTTGTTTATATTTGTTGTATGAATTCATTGGGGCTGATGATAGTCCTCTGACTATTATTAGTTACCGACAAAAAGGTATTGTGCTATGCATATCTTTGCCAGTTTGAAGTGTAGGTTTCCTGGATTGAATGTCATGGGGTTATTCTAGAAAGCTTGTAAGGCTACAAATTAGTATGACTTTGAGAGGGCAATGGGTGAAATTAGGGCTAAAGACCAAAATTATTGTGAATGTTTGAGAAAAATACTTCCTGCACAATGGTCTAGAAGCGGGTTTGATCACCATGTGAAATCTGACCATGTTACAAACAACATGACTAAATCTTTTAACAAGTGGGTGGATGAGGTTAGGGACAAACCTGTCCTAACCATTCTTGAGCATATTCGTAGACAACTAATGGTGAGAGTGTTGGAAAAATACCAGCAAGGGGAAATTTGGCAAGACCATTTGACCTCATATGCTAGAGAAAGACTAAACCAATCCTCAAATGAGGCAAGAGGAATTAAGGTCTTTGGAGGTAGAGGGGAGTTGTTTGAATGTTGTCAAGCTGGCTATAAAAACTTCATGGTACATACTACAGATGGTACGTGTGAATGTAGGATGTGGTAGGTTAGTGGATTGCCTTGCAAATATGCAGTAACTACTATTCTTCATAAAGGAGGGCAACCTAAAGATTACGTGCATCATAATGGCTTCAGCAATGAAATCTACTTTGTCGTTGCTCAAGAATTAATACAGCAACGATGCTACAAAGAATAAAGTACATCAATAGCTTCAAGACTGCAGACTTTGCTCCGGACTTATTTCAAGTCTTCTATAACCATGTTCTTTCCTTATCTTTGCAAGCCTATTGCAGCAGCATTCCTCCCTTGATATTTGAGCTTTTAGTCAACTATAATTATCTTATGAGCTAAGCACACACATTATTTTAAAACAACACAATTTATTAAAAATAAAATAAAATGGATATTCATGAAAAATTTAACTAAAATGCAATAAAAACATGTCATTTACTCTTTAAGTAATTTTGATTTAAGTCTAAAAGTACCATGATAACTCTCATTTCATACAGTTATCAGCAGCAAAAGGGTTAATCTAGATATTGATTTAAACCAATTCTATAATGACTATAACCCTAAACTATTTGAGCTTAAAGCTCGTACTAGCAAATGGGCAATTGGGATGAAAGTGAAATACAAGTGTGCAACCCAAGAGGGGGGGGTGAATTGGTATTTTAAAAAATATTCTAACAAAACCACACAACAATCCAATCTAATGCCTTAATCAAATTAAAAACAATAAATTCAATCAAGCACCATATTAAAAGAGAGTAAGGAAGAGAAAGCAAACTCCAAGATTTTTACGTGGTTCGCTATCCCCGCCTACGTCCACGCCTCCAAGCTCACCGGGCTTGAGGATTTCACTAAGCAAGCCTCCAAGGCTTCAAACGCTTACAATTGACTTCCAAGGTGTCAATGGACCTTTACAACAAGAGATTATACCCAATCTCTTAACCCAAGTGTATCCCAACACTTACAATCTCTCAAGGATAAAGATTACAAAAGAATTTTTCTCACACAATTTGTTTGATCACAAATGAAAGCTCAATGTGTGAATGAATAAGATGAATACAAGAATTTAAAGCTCAATGAAAGTTGTATTCTCAATATTTTGCTCAATGATAATCGTTGGAGTTCTTGTTGTTTGAATTGGATTGAGCTTATTTATAGTTGAGCTGAAAACTAGCCGTTATAGATCTGTCACGCAAAACGTTCGCCGTTAGTCGTTAACGTTAACCGTTTATTCTCAAAAGTTACCGTTGGAGCCAATTCTTCAAATAAACGGTTTGCTGTTTGTCACTATCGGTTCACCGTTAATTGTAAACGGTTCAAGGTTAATTTCCAGAATCATCATTTTAACAATCCTTTGAAGAAAATGCTTTCTGGAAATAATCGGTTAACCGTTTTTAGTAAACGGTTCAAGGTTAGCAATAATCGGTTCACCTTTTTCTATAAACGGTTCAAGGTTAATTTCCAGAATCATCATTTTAACAATCCTTACTTTCTGGAAATAATCGGTTAACCGTTTTTAGTAAACGGTTCAAGGTTAGCAATAATCGGTTCACCTTTTTCTATAAACGGTTAGCCATTTGCTACAGTGCATGCTACAGTGACTGCTACAGTGAACTATTTTCAAAAATACAGTTTGACCCCAAAACTTTCCATAACTTCATTATGGCCCAAAACGTTATACATTTTGCAAATAGGTCCAATTTCAGAATTTCTAAAAAATATTTTGTGAATCTCAAAACTTTCTGAAATTATGAAATGGCCCAAAATGCTATGAAACATTTCAAATAAATCCTTCTCCAAAATTTCAAGTAATACTTGTTGATTTCAAAGTTTTCAAAAATCTTTCAATTAAACCATAAACTTGAAAAACAACCAATTTCATAAAATCATTTTTTTCATTAAATATAAAACCTTTATAAAGTAAAAATAATGATTTATTTAAAATATATGAAAACAATTTAAGCTTTCAAAACTTAATTATTCTTAATTTTATTTGTTATATCAAAATCAATATTATGTTAACATAAATGTTAACGAAAAGTCCTCTATAAACAACTTGAACAAATAAATAAATAAAATGTGGCTTCACTAAGTCAAAATATAACATATAATCTATTCATTAAGTAGAAAAGAAATCATATTAGCCAAGCAAGCCATCTTGAAAAAGAAAAAAGCAATATATGAGAATCTCGTGGAATCCAACATGCCAACACACCGTGGGATACACAAGGTACATACGCATTAACTAGGTTATGGCTTTTGCTATTAAGAAAAAAAATCAAAAGAAGAATCTAGTAAGGAAGACATGTCACAAGATAAAGAGCTCATAATTGGCATGTGAGAGGACGCCACTAAAAAGATAAAAGATGCAAGCTAGAAGCATCAATAATTCAGAAAGAATCCAAAGTAAACGATAAGGCTTATCCAAATCCTTACCTCAACCATGTGAAGACTATCAACCATTAAAAAAACAAACAAAAAAAAAACAGCAGTTGTCCTCAATAATGCAAGGAGAAGGGGTTACCTTATCTCTATGAAATCTATCAGGCAACAAATGTCATGTAAAAAGAGATAATCTTATCTCTAAAATCTATACGTGTCATGTAAGAAGGGATTACTTATTTGTCTAAGTCTATAAATAGAATCATGTAAGATAGGAGAGGTATCACTCAAGCGCATTCTCTCATTCTCATTTGCGTTCTCTCTTTAAATTTAGAAATGAAAAAAAAACAAAATTATTTTTGAGAGACATTATTATCTTTATATAACTTATTTAGATTTTAGAAAAAAAAATCAAGAATATTCATGCCAATACTTGTGCTAAATGAAGAAGATTTCATATTGCTAAGCACTCTTTCAGATCAATTACAAAGAATTCACTTAGGCCGATCTTATTGGGCTAGTCTGCAATGTGTTGCTTTAGGCTGTGTGGAATAGTTGTGAGAGTGATCTTGCATGATGTGTAAAGTTATAATAGTGCTGAGCATGGGCCAATCTATAGGCTCATGGAACTAGCGAACTTATTCTAGAATTTTGAAGAATAGTACTGTTAGTACTCTAAATTATCTTATAATATTTTGCACAAACAGAGGCATGTTGGGCCTTGATTATTTTTTAGATCTTACCAGATATAGAGTGATAATAGTAACTCAATTTTCATAAAACATGGAAAGATCAGTCGCCAAATTTCTAGATGCCATAGATAATCGAGACTTTAGTAAGGAATTTCAAGTTATTTATAAAATGAAAATTGTTAAAACTCGATTAATTGCAAGGAAACACTTGTAGAGAGATGTGGAGAGAATAAACTTTGAAGATAACAATGAAATATATGACCCCTTTAAGGAAGAAAATAGAATAGTATTAATAGAATATATTTTAACCAGTCTTGAATTAATTCAAGCCAGATGCAAAGTAAATAACAGGACTCCATACCATCAATAATAAGTCTACTGATGAATAATAACAATAATAGTCATGATGTGCAATTTTTTATTCAGAATGCTCAATTTAGATTATAATATCTATGTGAAAGCATTGATGGCATGTACCTTGGTTGGGAAAATAGATTGGAAACACGGATAGATATGTTGGAAGAAAATATTTAGTTTATGTCTAAAGAGAGACAAGAAATTATAAATGCCGGTGCTATAGTATAATTGGATTTTATAGATCTTTATGGATTTGATAATCATTTAGATCTTTATAAAATTATAGCAAAACTTTAAAAAGCTATAGAAACATATGTAGAACATATGGAAGAAGAAATCATCAAGTTATTCAAAATCAATTAAACAAAAATAAAAGGTAAAATCCCTGAATTATATAAATTATACAATTTCACAAAAATTTAGCATATATTGCAAAATGGCCCTTATGATACTGATTATGGGACTAGTGCGGTATAAATACTGATATTGCTTTTTATTTTGTAAATAAATTATTGCGTCATAATTTTTTTACATACAAATTTTATGTTTTAAAATATGAAATTTTTTTTTGTATTTAGGGTTAATTTTATAATTTCATACTTTGTTCAACTATATGTACAGGTCCTTAACGTGTTGGTTGATGTTGAATATTCAAAGATCCACAAGCTATCAACGACAATAAATCAAATTAAACTAATTAGTTAATACATAATGACTGGGTTGTTTCCTATGTTTGTTAATGATGTAGGACGTTATTATAGAATTTTAATTCTTTTGGTCTTCTGATATTTTTTTTTTAATTAAAGTCGGTGTTTTAGTCTTTTATTTCTATTATAATTATGTAAAATTAATATCACCGTGAGATAAGTGCATTAAAAGGAATTCATAAGAAATTTAAATTAAAGCTATGTTAAATATATCGCTAGCTACTTGTTTTTGGAGGAATTAAAACAATTAATTAGCTACGAAGTGAAAATAAATAAATGAATGAATATGAAGTTGAAAATAAGTCTCGCCGCCTGGATCCAAGGCCCAAACATTCATGATAAGTTAGGTAATTAAGTACATGTTTTCAAGCTACATGTGTTCAAGCACGTCATGAAGAATAATGTTGTTGAAATAAATCACAAAGACTCCCTGCGCAAATTATTACATTGATTTTTTTTTTAAAAAATGCCACATCTTTAACAGGATCGTGACACTGTGACTGTTAATTGCTTTATTCCCTGCTTGGCCAACAGCTGGCCACTAAACAAAATCATTAAAATTTTAAATTTAGTCATGTTGGTCCCACTTGCTGACATCCTTTTCATACATAAAATTGTTTAACGCCAAGGTTAAATATGACAAGTTTGGTAGAGAAGGTAAAAAGGAAGTCTATATAAGGAGGGGAACGAGCTTTGTTTATAGCACAAGTGAACCGCACTTTATTGAACGATGGGGTCTCAAATGGGCTACCTCTTCGCCACTCTTTTGGTAATATCCGTCTCTCTTAGCTACTTGCCGTTAGAAGCCTCCGCAAACAAATACTACTACACATCTCCTCCCCCGCCAAAGAAATATTCACCACCACCACCTCCCCCTCCAAAGTACAAGTCTCCACCACCCCCGCCACCGGTCTACAATTCTCCACCACCACCCCCGGTTTACAAGTCGCCGCCACCTCCTCCACCACACTACGAGCCTGCTCCGGCACCAACTCCACCCTATTCCCCGCCACCTCCTGTCCCCAAGTGCCCACCACCACAGCCACCGGTTCACAATTCTCCACCACCACCCCCGCTTTACAAGTCGCCGCCACCTCCTCCACCACTCTACGAGCCTGCTCCGGCACCAACTCCAATTCCCTATTCCCCGCCACCACCTCACCCCTACGTTTATGCATCTCCCCTCCTCCTTACTACCACTAGAAAGCGGCCATGAATAGCTCATGCTTTTATGGTAATCTCATTTATTTTTAAAACTGTACACGTAAAGACTAGTAGTTCAGAATTACATTAAGCATTTGAATTTTAAGCACCGTGTTCTGTTTAATTGTGTTCCTAGTGATTAAGTGACAAATAAAAGAGACTGATTAATTTGTTCTTGCAGGAGAGGCGAATGCTGTCCGAATGAAGAAAGCAAGGGTTTGATGGAAAGCTTACTTAGAGCAAGATAGCGATCAATCGAGTTGCTGCGTTTTATTCTCTTTTATCTTTGTTTTTAAGAAAAATAAACTGCCACACGTAGAAACAGAAAAGTTCTTGTCATTTTCATGCATATGGATTGTTACTGTGTGCGTCAATCAAATCTCTGGTGTGTCGTTTGTAATTTTCAACCTTTATGCATGCAAATGCGAGGCCTCATTCGCATAATAAAATTAATATACTTCCCAAGATGGTCTTATCTTGCGTTTACTTTTTATGTTCCTTTGGTGATGATTTTGACGTCTGAAATTGATGACTATTGTTTTTGTAAACTCTGCATGGATTTTTCGTGCAACTACAGAGCGCATTAACGAGATGACTTATCCATGAGGGTCCATGCAGATCACTGTCTAATTAACCAATAATTAATATGACTTGAAAAATATATAGTTAACAATTTTTATGGGTCATGCTCAATTGCAGATGTTCGTACAAAATTTCTTGCTAATGTATCCTTCAGTATGATAATAAGTTATAATCATTATTAATAATTCACTTGATAATATTAAACAAATTTTCACATCAATTAAGTTACAAAATTTCTATGACAAATTTCCACGTACTGGAACCATGCAAAAGGGCTTTATTCAAACAAAGCGTCGAAGCCGTTAGCAATTAAGATAATTTATCAATTAAGTTAAGTAGTAAGAATTTGACTGTGGATTCTATTAATTATTTCAAGGAAAATTTTATACTGCTGTAATGAAAATTACCGCATCAATATCATGATAAACATAAATATTATAAATTACACATAGAATTAATAAGTGTAAAGCAAAACCAGTAAATTAATGTAAGATTATTAATTATTTAAAACAATAACATTGTTTCTACAGAATTTTAGTGAAAAATATTTTATTCATTTAAAAAATATTTTTTTAATTGAACAAAATAATTCATTAATGAAACAAAAAATTATACTAAAAAAGTGGAATAATTTTTATTGTATTGGTTACCATAAATTCTACATTTATTCTAGGATAATTGTATACATTTTTTCCCCATTTTTTATTAACGATATCTATTTATTACACAGTTTAGTTAAGCGCAATTATTTATTTTGATGTGGATCAAGTAAAATTAAAATAAAAAATAATCGTATATTACTAGACACACATTAGATCTAATTTCTATAATGATATCTACTTATTACACATGTTAATTAATCGCAATTTTTTATCTTGATGTGTATCAAGTAAAATTAAAATAAAATAAGAAATATCAATAAAATTAAATCTAATTTTGAATATTATGTATACTTTATGTAGTGTCAAACTTTTTAATTGTATTTGGAGACCATTTAAGGTTGTTGTTGAAGAAGTGTAGAAAGATGTAAAATAACAATGCTTGTATCTATTGAAATGAATTTGAGTTGAGTCATTTTATAGTTGAAGAAGAAAACTAGCCGTTATTAACTTTTTGGTGATAACCGGCATGCTTCTTTGTGAATCTGGCTTGCCGCTTTATGTTACCGTTACATTCAAAGATTTGAATTTTTGCACATCCGATTTGCCGCTTTCTGAATCCGGTCGGCCGCTTTCATTCTAGAGAGTTCTGTCCACAACCGGTTTTCCGCTTTCTAAATCTGGCTAGGCACTTGCTAAAGTGAACATCTATTTTCTAAAATTATAATTTTATCCCAATACTTTCAAACATTTTACTATGGCCCAAATATTTATAAAACTTTGCAAATATGTCCATTTTAGAATTTTAAAACAATAATTGTTGATTTCAAAGTTCTCAAAACTTTTTGATTTAAACCATTAACTTGAAAACAACTAATTTCACAAAACCATTTTCTTATTATAAAAACATAATATGTAATTATTTGTTTATCCAAAATATGTGGTTTGTTATCATCAAAATCAACAATTTATAGCCATATAAACTAACAATTTCTCCTCTTTGATGATGACAAAACACATTATAAAATTTTGATTTAGTTATGAAATACTCCCCTTAATAAATGCAAGATTAAAAACTTCCCCTATATGAACGCAATGAATACTTTTCATAACAAATAGTTGCATATTATATCTCCCCCTTCATCATCAAAAAGAATAAAAACGATCCCCCTATTAAGCATAAACAACTTAAGACAATCATATCAGTTCCACATTAGTTTGAAAACATAAGTGAAAAACGTAACAACAACTATATCAAATCATCATCATTTCTCAAAATCATCACTATAATCACATATCAACCATCAAAAGAATGCTCAAAATGCATGTTATTCTCCCCCTTTTGACATCATCAAAATGGTATATTATTTTGTCTCCCCTTTTGACAATAAAAATGTTCAAAATGCATATTATCTAAAATGAAAGCAACAAGAATTAATTAAAGTTGCCTAGAAAACTCCCCAAATCAATAATCAAGAAAACAAGTAATAGATCAAGCAAAGGCATGCAAAATTTATAAGAATATATTATCAATTATCCAAGCTCCATAATTATTAATCACATTTTAGAAATCAAAGACAACTAAACTCAACAAATATCTAATGCGACAGATTAATATAACTTAAAAAATCTCATATGCTTAAAAATCTCGAAGTATATGTATTTCTCCCCCTTTCGATATCATTGAAAAAAAGTAATGCATATTGAACAATACATCGACAAAGTACAAAAAATGCATCCATTCACCAATCATAGATTGCATAAGATCAAACATTATCAAATATAATGTAATCATCAAAGCACATTCTTTATCACCAAAACTTAAGCAAAGCATAAGTACATAATGGCAATATATAGATCATCAAAATCAACATAACCATTAAGATAAGCCATCATTATGAGCTAAAAGAATAAGTGATCAAATTCATAAGTACAATAAGTCATATATGCCAATTCTATAAATGAATGATGATATAACGAAATCAATGGCATAAGAATTCACACATACTTAAGTGATAAACAATTAATGTTTAAGTGATGGATAATGATTTAGAAATATCAAATGAGCAAGAAAAACATAAAGGTAATGGATTTTAGTGAGATAAATGTTTGTGTTTGGCTTCTTGGAGAGAGTGCGATGAACAAATAAGGAAGATGAATAAATGACATGAAACATTATGATTGACAATTAAAAAGATGAAATCAAACATCATACCATCATCAAAATCAAACAAAGGTTGATAAGTTAACATGCTACCATCATATATATTTATCCATGCATCATGATTACATGCAATAATAATTCAATTATGTAAACGTACGAGCATGCTTTTGTAAATTCAACCTATTATCCATTCATCATGATTCATTCAACAAAATCAATATGGCGAGAATTGTTACCAAAACAATTAAATCATTTTGCCTCATCTTTTTCTCCTAGATCATAATTAAGTGATTATCCTCACAAGCTTTCATCAAGGAACTCTCCACCATTTCCTGATTATGGTACCTACAAAAAAATATTCAAGTTGTGCCTTTTGGTACCCAAATACTCTTGGGTCCTTGAGTGTTAGCAATAACTCCTTTTGAAACCCAAATACATTTTGCTCCATAATATGTATTTCTTTTAATTGGACATCTATTCTTCATATGACCATCTTGATTGCAATTGTGGCATACAACTTGATTGTTAAACGAGGTACTCTTCACAAAGTAATTCTTATAATACTTTTGTTTCAAATTTGGATTATAGCCAGTATCTCCTTTGTCAAATACACATTTATATGAATTAAGCAAGTTATCCAACATCTTTTGCCCATTTGTAAATTTTAAGACAACATCACTAAGTTCAATATTCTTTTTCTTGAGCATCACATTTTCCTGTTTAAAATCATCTACATGTGATTCTATCATGCAATGTTATATTATCTAATTATAGGCATCTAATCTTTGTATTTAAAGGTTCATTTTTATTTTAAGACATGAATTCATTTTACCAATTTTCATCAATTCATCATACAATTCTTTAAAAGTATTATAGAAATCATCATAAGTAGGAAGATCATTTACCTCATCAAGTTCATCATCTCCTATTCCCATAAATGCTTGGTTTAACGCTTCTTGCGAATCTTCAACACTCGATTTTTCATCGCCATCGTCCCAAGTAGCCACCATGGCTTTCTTCTTAAGTTTTTTGAGAAGTGGACACTTCGATCTTATATTGCCACACTTTTTGCATTCAAAACAAACAATTGCCTTTTTCTTCCCTTTCTCCGCCTTAAGGTTTTCTCTCATGAGATCGTTAAAGTTTCTTCTCTTGATTTGCTTCTTGAAGATCCTTCTAAACTTTTTAGCAATCATTTCAATGGCTTCATCTTCAAAGTCACTTCTATCATCATCACTTTCAACTATAGAAGATTTAAAAGCAAAGCTCTTCTTCTTTTTATCTTCATCAATTTTTTCATTAGCTATATCTTCCTCATATGAAATAAGTGAACTAATAAGATCATCAAGTTATAAAATATTAAGATTTTTTACTTCTTCTATGGCTGTTCTCTTTGGTCGCCACTCTTTCGACAATGATCTAATAATTTTCATCACTTTTTCACTATTAGTAAATATCTTACCTAGTGCTTCAAGAGAATTCACAATATCGATGAATCTAGTGTACATATCATGAAGACTCTCATATGATTCCATTTGAAACATCTCATATTGCCAAGTGAATCTACTAATTTTACACTCCTTAATTTGACGATTTTGGAATATCATCTTCTACTTTATTTTTAGTCATAGACATGATGGACCATCACAAACAACTTCTCAAATTCCATAATCTAAAGCTTGTAAATAAATTATTATCCTAGTTTTCCAATATGGGTAGTCATTACCGTCAAAGAACAGTGGTCTAGTTATCGATTGTCCTTCCCCAAAGGCTAAGTCATTTTGGGTTGCCATTGATTTTTAACTCCGGATGGTTAAGTCTAAACAAGAGCATCTTTCTCTAATACTAAATGAAATACTAACTAGGTAACCTAAGAGGGGGGTGAATTGGGTTTTTAAAACTTAAGCTAAATAAAAAAAAACACAACAATTCAATATATTCCCTTAATGAAATCAAAAACAATAAATTTAATAAAGGACAATAATAAAAGAGTAAGGGAAGACAGAGCAAACACAATGATTTTTACGTAGTTCGGCAATCCCCGCCTACATCCACTCCTCCACGCTCACTCGGCTTGAGGATTTCACTATCCAAGCCTCCCAAGGCTTCAAATTCTTTACAATTGACTTCCAAGGTGTCAATAGACCTTTACAATAAGAGATTATAACCCAAATGTATCCCAACAGTTAGAACCTCTCAACTTGATTTTACAAAAATAGTTACAAATAAATTTCTCTCACACAATGCGTTTGCTAACAAATAAAAGCCCAATGTGTGTGAATGAATGAATGCACAAAGTTTATGCTAAGATTGCAGAAGAATGCTCAATGATAACAATGGTTGTATCTATTAAAATGAATTTGATTTTAGTCATTTTATAGTTGAAGAGAAAAACTAGTAGTTATTGACTTTTTTGTGATAACCGATCTGCCGCTTTGTGAATTTGGCTTGCCGCTTTATGTTACTGCTATATTTAAATACTTGAATTTTTGCACATCCGATATACTGCTTTCTGAATCCCGTTAGCCGCTTTATTCTAGAGAGTTTTTGTCCACAACCGGTTTGCTGCTTTCTAAATCCGGCTAGCCGCTTGCTAAAGTGAAACAATTATTTCTAAAATTACAATTTTGTCCCAACACTTTCTAAAATTTTACTATGGCCTAAATATTTATAATACTTTACAAATATGTCCATTTCAGGATTTTAAAACAATACTCGTTGATTTCAAAGTTCTCACAACTTTTTGATTTAAACCATAAACTTGAAAAAAACTAATTTCATAAAATTATTTTCTTATTATAAAAACATAATGTGTAATTCTTTGTTTATCCAAAACAAGTGGTTTGTTATCGTCAAAATCAAAATTTTATAGCCATATAGGCTAACATATGGGATAGCTTTTAAAACTAGGTATATTAAAGGGAAACATGATTTTCTAATTAAATCAATTAACAAAGACGCAACAACACCTTGGATAACTAAAGTTTGTGGTGAACTTATTCAAACTAACCTAGGAGTTGACGTAAATGTCATAATAAGCGAGTTAAAAGACAAACATAGCATTGAATGTGACAAACAAAAGTTATACAGGGCAAAAAAAAATTGCACTAAAAAACTTAGGTGCTGACCATGTTGCTTGCTATAGAAAACTTTTGAAATATGCTCACATTCTAATGAAAATGAACAGAGGTGCCTGTGTCAAGGTAAAGTGGATAGGCCATTGTCAAATAGCCTAGTCTTTCAAAAAAAATTTTGTCATTCCTGCACTTAAAGTGGGGTACCTAACTGGGTGCAGACCTTTCATAAGATGGGTGTCACTTGAAAGGGACATACAGGAGAGTATTGTTATCTATTGTTGCATTAGACGCTAACAGTGGAATTTTTCCACTGGCATTTGGCATATATGAGGCAAGGAACTATGATAGTTGGGTTTATTTTTTTATCTTTGTTGTATGAATTCATTAGGGCTGATGATCATAGTCCTTTGACTATTATTAGTTATAGACAAAAAGGTCTTTTATGGGAACTGAAAAAATATTGGGCTAATACTGGCACTAGATATTGTGCTAGGCATATATTTGCCAGTTTGAAGTGCAGGTTTCCTGGTTTGAATGTCATGGGGTTTTTCTAGAAAGCTTGTAAGGTTACAAATCAGTATGACTTTGAGAGGGCAATGGGTGAAATTATGGCTAAAGACCAAAATTGTTGTGAATGATTGAGAAAAATACTTCTTGCACAATGGTCTAGAAGCGGGTTTGATCACCATGTGAAATTTGACCATGTTACAGACAACATGACTAAATCTTTTAACAAGTGGGTCGATGAGGTTAGGAACCAGCCTGTCCTAACCATTCTTGAGCATATTCGTAGACAACTAATGGTGAGAATGTTGGAAAAATACCAGCAAGGGGAAATTTGGCAAGACCATTTGACCTCATATGCTAGAGAATGATTAAACCAATCCTCAAATGAGGCAAGAGGAATTAAGGTCTTTGGAGGTAGAGGGGAGTTGTTTGAATGTTATCAAGCTGGCTATAAAAAATAACCGGTACATACTACAGATGGTAGGTGTGAATGTGGGATGTGGTAGGTTAGTGGACTGCCTTACAAACATGCAGTACCTATTATTCTTCATAAAGGAGGACAACCTTGAAATTTGAGCTTTCAGTCAACTATAATTATCTTATGATCTAACCACATAAATTCAATCCTAAAGTGAAACAATTATTTCTAAAATTATAATTTTATCCCAACACTTTCTAAAATTTTACTTTGGCCTAAATATTTATAAAACTTTACAAATACATCCATTACAGAATTTTAAAGCAATACTTGTTGATTTTAAAGTTCTCAAAACTTTTTGATTTAAACCATAAACTTGAAAACAACTAATTTCATAAAATTATTTTCTTATTATAAAACATAATGTGTTATTCTTTGTTTATCCCAAACAAGTGGTTTGTTATCGTCAAAATCAAAATTTTATAGCCATATAGGCTAACATATGGGATGGCTTTTAAAATTAGGTATATTAAAGGGAAACATGATTTTTTGATTAAATCAGTTAACAAAGATGCAATAACACCTTGGATAACTAAAGTTTGCGGTGAACTTATTCAAACTAACCTAGGAGTTGACGTAAATGTCATAATAAGTGAGTTAAAAGATAAACATGGGATTGAATGTGACAAACCAAAGTTATACAAGGCAAAAAAAAATTGCACTAAAAAACTTAGGTGCTGACCATGTTGCTTGCTATGGAAAACTTTTGAAATATGCTCACATTCTAATGAAAATGAACAGAGGTGCCTGTGTCAAGGTAAAGTGGATAGGCCATTGTCAAATAGCCTAGTTTTTGAAATTTTTTTTTGTCATTTCCTGCACTTAAAACGGGGTACCTAACTGGGTGCAAACCTTTCATAGGATTTGATGGGTGTCACTTGAAGGGGACATATAGGAGAGTATTGTTATCTGTTGTTGCATTAGACACTAACAGCAGAATTTTTCCACTGGCTTTGTGCATATATGAGGCAAAGAACTATGATAGTTGGGTTTATTTTTTTATCTTTTTTGTATGCATTCATTAGGGCTGATGATCATAGTCCTCTGACTATTATTAGTTATAGACAAAAAGGTCTTTCATGGGGACTGAAAAAATATTGGGCTAATACTGGCACTAGATATTGTGCTAGGCATATCTTTGCTAGTTTGAAGTGCAGGTTTCCTGGTTTGAATGTCATGGGGTTATTCTAGGAAGCTTGTAAGGCTACAAATCAGTATGACTTTGAGAGGGTAATGGGTGAAATTAGGGCTAAAGACCAAAATTGTTGTGAATGGTTGAGAAAAATACTTCTTGCACAATGGACTAGGAGCGGGTTTGATCACCATGTGAAATTTGACCATGTTACAGACAACATGACTAAATCTTTTAACAAGTAGGTCGATGAGGTTAGGAACCAGCCTGTCCTAACCATTCTTGAGCATATTCGTAGACAACTAATGGTGAGAATATTGGAAAAATACCAGCAAGGGGAAATTTGGCAAGACCATTTGACCTCATATGCTAGAGAATGATTAAACCAATCCTCAAATGATGCAAGAGGAATTAAGGTCTTTGGAGGTAGAGGGGAGTTGTTTGAATGTTATCAAGCTGGCTATAAAAAATTCCTGGTACATACTACAGATGGTACGTGTGAATGTGGGATATGGTAGGTTAGTGGACTGCCTTACAAACATGCAGTAGCTATTATTCTTCATAAAGGAGGGCAACCTTGAAATTTGAGCTTTCGGTCAACTATAATTATCTTATGATCTAAGCACACAAATTATTCTAAAACAACGTAATTTATTAAAAATAAACTAAAGTGGATATTCATGGAAAATTTAATTAAAATGCAATAAAATATGTCATTTACTCTCTAAGTAATTTTGATTTAAGTCTAAAAGTATCATGATAACTCTCATTTCATACAGTTATCAACAGCAAAAGGGTTAATCTAGCTATTGATTTAAACCAATTCTATAATGACTATAACCCTAAATTATTTGAGCTTAAAGCTCGTACCAGCAAATGGACAATTGGGATGAAAGTCCTCTATAAACAACTTGAAAAAATAAGAAAAAAAAATGTGGCTTCACTAAGTCAAAATATAACATATAATCTATTTATTAAGTAGAAAAGAAATCATATTAGCCAAGCAAGCCATCTTGAAAAAGAAAAAAGCAATATATGAGAATCTCGTGGAATCCAACATGCCAACACACCGTGGGATACGCAAGGTGCTTAAGCATCAAGTAGATTATGCCTTTTGCTATTAAAAAAAAATCAAAAGAAAAATCTAGTAAGGAAGACATGTCACTAGATAAAGAGCTCATAGTTGGTATGTGACAGGAAGCCACTAAAAAGATAAAAGATGCCAGCTAAAAGCATCAATAATTCAGAAAGAATCCAAAGTAAACGATAAGGCTTATCCAAATCCTTACCTCAACAATGTGAAGACTATCAACCATTAAAAAAAAAAGACAGCAGTTGTCCTTAATAATGCAAGGGGAAGGGGTTACCTTATCTTTAGGAAATCTATCAGGCAACAAATGTCTTGTAAGAATAGATAATCTTATCTCTAAAATCTATACGTGTCATGTAAGAAGGGATTATCTTATCTGTCTAAGCCTATAAATAAAATCATGTAAGATAGGAGAGGTATCACTCACGCGCATTCTCTCATGCTCATTTTTGTTCTCTCTTTAAATTCAAAAATGAAAAAAAAACAAAATTATTTTGTAGAGAAATTATTATCTTTACATAACTTATTTAGATTTTAGAAAAAAATCAAGAAGATGCATGCCAACACTTGTACTAAATGAAGAAGATTTCATATTGCTAAGCACTCTTTCAGATGAATTACAATGGATTCACTTAGGCAGATCTTATTGGGCTAGTTTGCAATGTGTTGCTTTAGGCCATGTGGAATAGTTGCGGAGTGATCTTGCATGACATGTAAAGCTATAACAGTGCTGAGCATGGCCCAATCTATGGGCTCATGGAACTAGCGAACTAATTCTAGAATTTTGAGGAATAGTACTCTTCTAGTACTCTAAATTATCTTGTAATATTTTGCACAAACAGAGGCATGTTAGGCCTTGATTATTTTTTAGATCTTATAAGATATAGAGTGATAATAGTAACTCAATTTTCATAAAACATGGAAAGATCAATCACCAAATTTCTAGATGCCATACGTAATCTAGACTTTAGTAAGGAATATCAAGTTATTTATGCAATGAAAATTGTTAAAACTCGATTAATTGCAAGGAAACACTTGTAGAGAGATGTGGAGAGAATAAACTTTGAAGATAACAATGATATATATGACGCCTTTAAGGAAGAAAATAGAATAGTATTAATAGAATATATTTTAATAGGTCTTGAAATAATTCAAGATAGATGCAAAATAACTAACAGGACTCCAAACCGTCAATAATAAGTCTACTGATGAATAATAACAATAATAGTGATGTCAAATTTTTGATATAGAATGCTCAATTTAGATTATAATATCAATGTGAAAGCATTGATGGCATGTACCCTGGTTGGGAAAATAGATTGGACACACGGATAGATATGTTGGAAGAAAAAATTTAGTTTATGTCTAAAGAGAGACAAGAAGTTATAAATGCCGGTGCTATAGTATAATCAGATTTTATAGATTTTTATGGATTTGATAATCATTTAGATATTTATAAACTTATAGCAAAACTTTAAAAAGCTATAAAAATATATGTAGAAGAGATAGAAAAAACAGAACATATAATCTAAATGATTATCAAAATGAAAATTGTTAAAACTTGATTAATTGCAAGGAAACACTTGTAGAGAGATTTGGAGAGAATAAACTTTGAAGATAACCTTGAAATATATGATGCCTTTAAGGAAGAAAACAGAATAGTATTAATAGAATATATTTTAACCAGTCTTGAAATAATTCAAGCCAGATGCAAAATAAATTACAGGACTCTAAATCGTCAATAATAAGTCTACTGATGAATAATAAGAATAATAGTGATGGGAAATTTTTAATTCAGAATGCTCAATTTAGATTATAATATCTATGTGAAAGCATTGATGGCATGTACCTTGGTTGGGAAAATAGATTGGACGCACGGATAGATATGTTGGAAGAAAAAAGTTGGTTTATGTCTAAAGAGAGACAAGAAATTATAAATGCGGGTGCTATAGTATATTCGGATTTTATAGATCTTTATGCATTTGATAATCATCCAGTTATTCAAAATCAATTAAAGAAATTAAAAGGTAAAATCCCTGAATTATATAAATTATACAGTTTCACGAAATTTAGCATTTATTGCAATAAATATATGGGACTAGTGCGGTATAAATACTAATATTGCTTTTTATTTTGTAAATAAATTATTGCTTTTTATTTTGTAAATAAATTATTGCGTCATAATGTTTTTACATACAAATTTTATGTTTTAAAATATGAATTTTGTTTTTGTATTTAGGGTTAATTTTATAACTTCATACTTTATTCAACTATATGTACAGGTCCTAACGTGTTGGTTGGTGTTGAATATTCAAAGATCCACAAGCTATCAACGACAATGAATCAAATTAAACTAATTAGTTAATACATAATGACTGGGTTGTTTCCTTAGCTACTTGCCGTTATCCACTCTTTTGGTAATATCCGTCTCTCTTAGCTACTTGCTGTTAGAAGCCTCCGCAAACAAATACTACTACACATCTCCTCCCCCACCAAAGAAATATTCACCACCACCAGCCCCGCCACCGGTCTACAATTCTCCACCACCACCCCCAGTTTACAAGTCGCCGCCACCTCCTCCACCACACTGCGAGCCTGCTCCGGCACCAACTCCGATTCCCTATTCCCCGCCACCACCTCACCCTTACGTCTATGCATCTCCCCCTCCTCCTTACTACCACTAGAAAGCGGCCATGAATAGCTCATGCTTTTATGGTAATCTCATTTATTTTTAAAACTGTACACGTAAAGACTAGTAGTTCAGAATTACATTAAGCATTTCAATTTTAAGCACCGTGTTCTGTTTAATTGTGTTCCTAGTGATTAAGTGACAAATAAAAGAGACTGATTAATTTGTTCTTGTAGGAGAGGCGAATGCTGTCCGAATAAAGAAAGCAAGGGTTTGATGGAAAGCTTACTTAGAGCAAGATAGCGATCAATCGAGTTGCTGCGTTTTATTCTCTTTTATCTTTGTTTTTTAAGAAAAATAAACTGCCACACGTAGAAACAGAAAAGTTCTTGTCATTTTCATGCATATGGATTGTTACTGTGTGTGTCAATCAAATCTCTGGTGTGTCGTTTGTAATTTTCAACCTTTATGCATGCAAATGCGAGACCTCATTCGTATAATAAAATTAATATACTTCCCAAGATGGTCTTATCTTGCGTTTACTTTTTATGTTCCTTTGGTGATGATTTTGACGTGTGAAATTGATGACTATTGTTTTTGTAAACTCTGCCTGGATTTTTCGTGCAACTACAGAGTGCATTAACGAGATGACTTATCCATGAGGGTCCATGCAGATCAGTGTCTAATTAACCAATAACTAATATGACTTAAAAAATATATAGTTAACAATTTTATTGGTCATGCTCAATTGCAGATGTTCGTACAAAATTTCTTGCTAATGTATCCTTGAGTATGATAATAAGTTTTAATCATTGTTAATAATTCACTTGATAATATTAAACAAATTTTCATATTAATTAAGTTACAAAATTTCTGTGACAAATTTCCACGTACCGGAACCATGCAAAAGGGCTTTATTCAAACATAGCTGCGAAGCCGTTAGCAATTAAGATAATTTATCAATTAAGTTAAGTAGTAAGAATTTGACTGTGGATTCTATTAATTATTTCAAGGAAAATTTTGTACTGCCGTAATGAAAATTACGGCATCAATACCCTGATAAACATAAATATTGTAAATTATACATAGAATTAGTAAATGTTAAGCAAAACCAGTAAATTAATGTAAGATTATTAATTATTTAAAACAATAACATTGTTTCTACAGAATTTTAGTGAAAAATATTCTATTCATTTAAAAAATATTTTCTTTAATTGAACAAAAAAATTCATTAATGAAAAAAATTATACTAAAAAAAAAAGTGGAATAAGTTTTATTGTATTAGTTACCATAAATTCTATATTTATTATAGGATATTTGTATACATTTTTCCCATTTTCTATAACGATATCTATTTATTACACAATTTAATTAAGCGCAATTATTTATCTTGATGTGTATCAAGTAAAAATAAAATAAAAAAAGATATATCAATAAAATTAAATCTAATTTTGAATATTATGTATACTTTATGTAGTTTTAAACTTTTTACTTGTAGTTGGAGACCATCTAAGGTTGTTGTTGAAGAAGTGTAGAAAGATGTAAATTAACGTCATCTTTCAACAACTATGAAAGATATTAAAATAATATTTTTTCAAAATCCAATTTTGAGCATAAATTTCATCCTTAATTAAACTTCACATGAAACGACCCACCCCGAACTCCAGGGTGAGTCTATCTAACCTCATCCAATCTGGATTGATAATAATCTAATTAGTAAAGATTCTGCCGAAAATTTGGCAGAGTCTCCTTTGTAAATATAACACTCCCAATCTGAAAACATGTGAAACAAACACTCCCAAAATAATTCACCATATAACAAACTCCAGTAATCAACATCCTCAACCAAAATGCTGAATTTTACTCAAGATATCTCAAGAATCTCAAAAAATAATGTTATAACTAATACTACTATACCTTAATTTATCTTAATTCCAAAAGAATAATATAACAAAATTATACAATCCCAAAAGAACAAGATAACCAAAGTATCCTAACAAAAATCGTCTATATCTCTAGCACCATCATGTGGCCAAGACTCAAAATATATCTACAATCATGTGGGTCGGTCTGTGTACCTACAACCTCCCGTGAGGGGGAAAATATAATAAAAATGAAGTGAATATAAAACTCGGTGAAAATCAAAGAGTGGATAGTAGTTTGTTTGAAAATTAATTCTTACTTTAAAAGAAATAATCATGTCATTTCCAAACACGATTTCATCAAATCATAAGTGAGAAACCAATAATAAATCATTTAACATTTAAATCAGATTTCTAACCACGAAATGCGTATATATATATATATATATATATATATATATTATCGTACCAAATAATCATGGAAATCAAATCACAATATCATATAGAATACACAAATCAAAATAATCACCAAATCTGAACCTCGATGGACGGGCAATCAGGGAACCATCATGCCCCAGAGCTACAACAGATAGACGAGGAAATATCATCTCATATCTTATCATATCTGTGCATACATAACTGGTCCCCAAAGGAAAAAGTGCCCAAGCACACGGCCCAAAACCTCTGTGTGTACTCAGACGGGCCCCAAAGGCCTATATCTCATCTGTATCATCATATCTCATATGTATCATCATATCCCATCTGTATTATCATATCTCATCTGTATCTCTGTAATCATCGGTATCTCAATATCTCTTTGTATCTCATATTTGTATCAACTGTATCTCAATATCTATATCACTGTAATTATCGGTATCTCAATATCAATTTGTATCTCATATCTGTATCATCTGTAACTCAATATCTGTATCACTTTAATCATCACACTACATGCATATGCCCCCAAAAGGCAAAAGCGCCCAACACACGGCCCAAAGCCTCTACGTGTGTTCAGACAGGCCCCAAAGGCCTCTCATCTAATATCATCTGTATCACTGTATCTGAAGGGGATGGTATTGTCCAATGCTTTTAAAAACAATCTCTTATACACATGTACATAAACATATAATCACATTGAAATCTCATTTCCTTTTTATTCAACATATCTCAAATCCACTCAATTCTAATATCATGCATTTACTCAAAATGATAATAAAATCATTAATCAAACTCATTTTCAATAATAATAAATACCAGCACGTAGAATAAAATCCATTTTCTAGAAAATCATTAAATCGAAGCATCAAATACTTATTTATCAAACATGTTGCACTGTATCATAAAATTAGCACATACTATGAAAATAGCTTTTGTATATATCCACTCACAGTGACGATGTCCAGACTCAATGTCAACAACGTCCGTAATTTGATTCTCGTTCGCGGGTCCTCTTAATAAAGTAAACGACATAATCATTTCCCATAAATCGAAATTACAACTAAATTTATACAATAAACTCGAAACAAACATTTATTCATCATTTATAACTCTCGTGTCAATAAAATTACTAAAATACCCTCGTATCCTTAAATCATTAAAATACTTTAAATCGTAAGTCACTGAATTACCCTCGGAATCGTAATTACACCCAATCCTCAATTTCAGGAATTACCAAAATATCCATAGGTTCAGAAATTACAAAATCGTCCTCAAAGTGTGAAATTACTGAATTACCCTACCGGTCAACAGTGGCTGTAATTTAGTCAACGCTAACTGGGAAGCTCAAGTCTGAAAGTTCCAATCACACTGAGTCTAATAGTGCCGGCGGTGAGCTCCCATGCACGGCAACAACGTCGAAATCTAGCTCGGCAGCCGTGAAACTCCAACAATTAACCTGCGGCGAAACAGTGACTCCCGGTGGCTATGGATGGTCGGAAAATCAAAAGGGAGTCATGGGGAACAAAATCCAACTGGTGATGTCACCGAAAACCAATGAAAATCCCAATGGAGCAAAGTCAAAAAGTTACGGGTTTTTAAAGCTTTGATCGCCGATGTTCAGGCTGTTTTTCGGCAACGTGGACGGTTGGTGTATTATGGCAGGTTTTTAAGCTTCAGATTGGTACTAAGCTTGACCGGTTGGGTGGTTGGAATCGCAAGATATGGCTGGGTCACGTTCGCGGGTCGAGTCGGATTTCCGGGTCGATTTTGACAGCTTCTCTCTCACTCTCTCACACGTGTATATGTTTCCCCTCTTTTCCAGCTTCCCCTTTTACCCTTATTTATATTTTAACCGCCTCACCCTTTTTTCTTTATTTTTCTTTTTTTGCACATATGTTACATCAAATGTATTATATAAATGCAAAACTAACATTATTCAATTTACATTAAAAAAGAATACACAAAGTTTATGCTTAGATTGCAGAGGAATGCTCAATGATAACAATGGTTGTATCTATTAAAATGAATTTGATTTGAGTTATTTTGTAGTTAAAGAAGAAAACTAGCCGCTATTGACTTTCTGGTGATAACTGGTTTGCTGTTTTATGTTACCGTTATATTCAAATATTTGAATTTTTGCACATCCGATTTGCCGCTTTCTGAATTCGGTTGGCCGCTTTTATTCTAGAGAGTTTTTGTCCATAACCGGTTTGCTGCTTTCTAAATCTGGCTAGCCTTTTGCTAAAGTAAAACAGCAAATATGTCCATTTTCAGAATTTTAAAACAATACTTACTGATTTCAAAGTTCTCAAAACTTTTCGATTTAAACCTTAAACTTGAAAACAACTAATTTCATAAAATCATTTTCTTATTATAAAAACATAATGTGTAATTATTTGTTTATCCAAAACATGTGGTTTGTTATCGTCAAAATCAACATTTTATAGCCATACCCCCTTAATAAATGCAAGATTAAAAACTCCCCTTACATGAATGCACATGAATACTTTTCATAACAAATAGTTGCATATTATATCTCCCACTTCATCGTCAAAAAGAATAAAAACGCTCCCACTATTAAGCATAAAAAACTTAAGACAATCATATCAGTTCCACATTAGTTTCAAAACATAAGTGAAAAACATAACAACAACTATATCAAATCATCATTATTTCTCAAAATCATCACTATAATCACATATAAACCATCAAAAGAATGCTTAAAATGCATGTTATTCTCCCCCTTTTGACATCATCAAAATGATATATCAATTATCCAAGCTCCATAATTACTAATCACATTTTAGAAATCAAAGACAACTAAACTCAGCAAAGATCTAATGTGACAGTTCAATATAACTTAAAAAATCTCATATGCTTAAAAATCTCGAAGTATATGTATTTCTCCCCCTTTCCATATCATTTAAAACAAGTAATGCATATTCAACAATACATCGATGAAGTACAAAAAATGCATCCATTCACCAATCATAGATTGCATAAGATCAAACTTTATCAAATACAATGTAATCATCAAAGCACATTCTTTATCATCAAAACTTAAGCAAAGCATAAGTACATAATGGCAATATATAGATCATCAAAATCAACATAACCATTAAGATAAGCCATCATTATGAGCTAAAAGAATAAGTAATCAAATTCGTAAGTACAATAAGTCATATATGCCAATTTTATAAATGAATGATGATATAACGGAATCAATGGCACAAGAATTCACACATACTTAAGTGAAAAATAATTAATGTTTAAGTGATGGATAATGATTTAGAAATATCAAATGAGCAAGAAAAACATAAAGATAATGGATTTTAGTGAGATAACTGTTTGTGTTTGCCTTCTTCGAAAGTATGCGATGAACAAATAAGGAAGATGAATAAATGACATGAAACATGATGATAGACAATTAAAAAGATGAAATCAAACATCATACAATCATCAAAATCAAACAAAGGCATCATGATAAGTTAAAATACTACCATCATATATATTTATCTATGCATCATGATTGCATGCAATAATAATTCAATTATGTAAACGTACGAGCATGCTTTTGTAAATTCAAGCTATTATCCATTCATCATGATTCATTCAACAAAATCAATATGGTGAGAATTGTTACCAAAACAATTAAATCATTTTGCCTCATCTTTTTCTTCTAGATCATAATCAAGTGATTATCCTCACAAGCTTTCATCAAGGAACTCTCTACCATTTCTTGATTATGGTACCTACAAAAAATATTCAAGTTGTGCCTTTTGGTACCCTAATACTTTTGGGTCCTTGAGTGTTAGCAATGAACCCAAATCCATAATGTGCATTTCGTTTAATTGGACATCTATTCTTCATATGAACATCTTGATTGCAATAGTGGAATACAACTTGATTGTTAATCGAGGTACTCTTCACAAAGTAATTCTTATAATACTTTTGTTTCAAATTTGGATTATAGCCAATACCTCCTTTGTTAAACACACATTTTTGTGAATTAAGCAAGTTATCCAACGTCTTTTGCCCATTTGTAAATTTTAAGACAACATCACTAAGTTCAATATTCTTTTTCTTGAGCATCGCATTTTCCTATTTCATATCATGCACGTGTGATTCTATATGTTCATGTGAAGTGCCAGGTTTCTCATTTGATAATGCAACTCTATCATACAATGTTTTATTATCTAATTATAGGCATCTAACCTTTGCATTTAAAGATTCATTTTAATTTTAAGACATACATTCATTTTACCAATTTTCATCAATTCATCATACAATTCTTTAAAAGCATTATATATATCATCGTAAGTAGGAAGATCATTTACCTCATGAAGTTCATCATCTCCTATTGCCATAAGTGCTCCGTTTGACGCTTCTTGCGAATCTTTAACACTCGATTCTTCATCGCCATCGTCCTAAGTAGCCACCATGGCTTTCTTCTTGAGTTTTTTGAGAAGTGGACACTTCGATCTTATATGGCCACACTTTTTGCATTCAAAACAAACAATTGCCTTTTTCTTCCCTTTCTCCACCTTAAGGTTTTCTCTCATGAGATCTTTAAAGTTTCTTCTCTTGATTTGCTTCTTGAAGATCCTTCTAAACTTTTTAGCAATCATTTCAATGCCTTCATCTTCAAAGTCGCTACCATCATCATCACTTTCAACTATAGAAGATTTAAAAGCAAAGCTCTTCTTCTTTTTATCTTTATTAATTTTTTCATTAGCTATATCTTCCTCATATGAAATAAGTGAACCAATAAGATCATCAAGAGATAAAATATTAATATTTTTTACTTCTTCTATGGCCGTTCTCTTTGGTAGCCACTCTTTCAACGATGATCTAATAATTTTCCTCATTTTTTCACTATTAGTAAATATTGTACCTAGTGCTTCAAGAGAATTCAAAATATCAATTAATCTAGTGTACATATCATGAACACTCTCATATGATTCCATTTGAAACACCTTATATTGCCTAGTGAATCTACTAATTTTACACTCCTTGATTTGACGGTTTTGGAATATCATCTTCTAATTTATTTTTAGTCATAGACATGAATGGACCATCACAAACAACTTCCCAAATTTTATAATCTAAAGCTTGTAAATAAATTATTATCCTAGTTTTCCAATATGGGTAGTCATTACCGTGAAAGAACAAAATAGTCTAGTTGTGGATTGTCCTTCCCTAAAGGTTGAGTCATTTTGGGTTGCCATTGATCTTTCGCTTTAGATGGTTAAGTCTAAACAAGAGCACCTTGCTCTAATACTAAATGAAATACTAACTAGGCAACCTAAAATGGAGGTCAATTGGGTTTTTAAAACTTAAACTAAATAAAAAAATACAATAATTCAATCTATTGCCTTAATGAAATCAAAAACAATAAATTTAACAAAGGACAATAATAAAAGAGTAAGGGAAGAGAGAGCAAACACAACAATTTTTACGTGGTTCGGCAATCCCCGCCTACGTCCACGCCTCCAAGCTCACCGGGCTTGAGGATTTCACTATCCAAGCCTCCCAAGGCTTCAAATTCTTTACAATTGACTTCCAAGGTGTCAATAAACTTTTACAACAAGAGATTATAACCCAAGTGTATCCCAACACTTACAACCTCTCAACTTGATTTTACAAAAATAGTTAAAAATAAATTTCTCTCACACAATGTGTTTGATAACAAATGAAAGCCCAATTTGTGTGAATGAATGAATGCACAAAGTTTATGCTAAGATTGCAGAAGAATGCTCAATGATAACAATGGTTATATCTATTAAAATGAATTTGATTTTAGTCATTTTATAGTTAAAGAGAAAAACTAGTGGTTATTGACTTTTTGGTGATAACCAGCTTGCCGCTTTATGAATCTGGCTTGCCGCTTTATGTTACCGTTATATTTAAAGATTTGAATTTTTGCACATCCGACATGTCGCTTTCTTAATCTGTTAGCCGTTTTTATTCCAGAGAGTTTCTGTCCACAACCGGTTTGCCGCTTTCTAAATTCGGCTAGCTGCTTGCTAAAGGAAACAGCTATTTTCTAAAATTATAATTTTATCCCAATACTTTCTAAAATTTTACTATGGCCTAAATATTTATAATACTTTACAAATATGTCCATTTCAGGATTTTAAAACAATACTCGTTGATTTCAAAGTTCTCACAACTTTTTGATTTAAACCATAAACTTGAAAAAAACTAATTTCATAAAATTATTTTCTTATTATAAAAACATAATGTGTAATTCTTTGTTTATCCAAAACAAGTGGTTTGTTATCGTCAAAATCAAAATTTTATAGCCATATAGGCTAACATATGGGATAGCTTTTAAAACTAGGTATATTAAAGGGAAACATGATTTTCAGATTAAATCAGTTAACAAAGATGCAACAGCTCATTGGATAACTAAAGTTTGCAGTGAACTTATTCAAACTAACCTAGGAGTTGATGTAAATGTCATAATAAGCGAGTTAAAAGATAAACATGGGATTGAATGTGACAAACAAAGTTATACAGGCAAAAAAAAATTGCACTAAAAACTTAGGTGCTGACCATGTTGCTTGCTATAGAAAACTTTTGAAATATGCTCACATTCTAATGAAAATGAACAGAGGTGCCTGTGTCAAGGTAAAGTGGATAGGCCATTGTCAAATAGCCTAGTTTTTCAAAGGTTTTTTTTTTGTCATTTTCTGCGCTTAAAGTGGGGTACTTAACTGGGTGCAGACCTTTCATAAGATTAGAAGGGTATCACTTGAAGGGGCCATACAGGAGAGTATTGTTATCTGTTGTTGCATTAGATGCTTGACAAAGGGAATTTTTCCACTAACTTTTTGTATATGTGAGGCAAATGAAATGCAAGTGTGCAACCCAAGAGGGGGGGTGAATTGGTATTTTAAAAATTATCCTAGCAAAACACACAACAATCCAATCTAATGTCTTAATCAATTCGAAAACAATAAATTCAATAAAGGCACAATAATAAATGAGTAAGGGAAGAGAAAGCAAACTCAAGGATTTTTACGTGGTTCGGCTATCCCCGCCTACGTCCACGCCTCCAAGCAACCCAAGCTTGAGGATTTCACTATCCAAGCCTTTCCAAGGCTTCAAATGTTTACAATTGACTTCCAAGGTGTCAATGAACCTTTACAACAAGAGATTATCCCCCAATCTCTTCACTCAAGTGTTTCCCACACTTAAATACTCACAAATTTGATGAGGAAATGAAAATTACAACAAAAACTCTCTTTAAGAGTAGATGAACAAATTGAAGAACAAAAAATGATTCAATATTTTTGATTTGCGATTTGAGAGCTTGATATATGTTGTGTGCTCTTTGATTTTGCTTGCTTGAGTTATAGAAAATGAATTGGCTTTGAGTTTTTATAGTTGGAGTTAAAAAACTAGCCGTTATTCACTTTTTACTCATAACCGGATTACCGTTTATGGTATCCGGAATTCCGCTTTGCATGTTCAGTTAAGGCAAAAATTTGAATTTTTGAGTATCCGGAATGCCGCTTGTGATATCCGGATTGCCGTTTATGCTCCAGAACCTTTCTGCCCCATAACCGGATTACCGCTTAGCACAACCGGATTGCCGTTTATGCTCCAGAAGCTTTCTGCCCCATAACCGGATTACCGCTTACGAAATCCGGATTGCCGCTTTTCATCCGGAGAGTTTCTGCCCCATAACCGGATTGCCGTTTAGCATAACCGGATTGCCGCTTGCTACAGTAACGGTACAGTGCACTGTTTGCGAAAATTACAGTTTGACCCCAAAACTTTTCATAACTGTAGTATGGCCCAAAACGTTATAAAATTTACAATTAAGTCCAATTTCAGAATTTGTAAAAATTACTTTGTGAATCCCAAAACATTATGAAATTATGATATGGCCCAAAATACTATAAAACGTTTTAAATAAATCCTTTCCAAAATTTCAAGTAATACTTATTGATTTCAAAGTTTTCAAAACTCTTTCAATTAAACCATGAACTTGAAAAACAACCAATTTCATAAAATCATTTTTCCATTAAATATAAAACCTTTATAAAGTGAAAATAATGATTTATTTAAAATGTATGAAAAAAATTATTTGAGCTTTTAAAAACTTAATCATTCTTAATTTTGTTTGTTATCATCAAAATCAACGTTATGTTAACATAAATGTTAACAGAAAGAACTATGATAGTTGGGTTTATTTGTTTATATTTGTTGTATGAATTCATTGGGGCTGATGATCATAGTCCTCTGACTATTATTAGTTACAGACAAAAAGGTATTGTGCTATGCATATCTTTGCCAGTTTTAAGTGTAGGTTTCCTGGATTGAATGTCATGGGGTTATTCTAGAAAGCTTGTAAGGCTACAAATCAGTATGACTTTGAGAGGGCAATGGGTGAAATTAGGGCTAAAGACCAAAATTGTTGTGAATGTTTGAGAAAAATACTTCCTGCACAATGGTCTAGAAGCGGGTTTGATCACCATGTGAAATCTGACCGTGTTACAAACAACATGACTAAATCTTTTAACAAGTGGGTGGATGAGGTTAGGGACAAACCTGTCCTAACCATTCTTGAGCAGATTCGTAGACAACTAATGGTGAGAGTGTTGGAAAAATACCAGCAAAGGGAAATTTGGCAAGACCATTTGACCTCATATGCTAGAGAAAGACTAAACCAATCCTCAAATGAGGCAAGAGGAATTAAGGTCTTTGGAGGTAGAGGAGAGTTGTTTGAATGTTGTCAAGCTGGCTATAAAAACTTCGTGGTACATACTACAGATGGTACGTGTGAATGTAGGATGTGGTAGGTTAGTGGATTGCCTTGCAAATATGCAGTAACTACTATTCTTCATAAAGGAGGGCAACCTAAAGATTATGTGCATCATAATGGCTTCAAAGAATGAAATCTACTCACGTTGCTCAAGAATTAATACAAAGAACGATGCTACTGAAGAATGATGCTACATCAATAGCTTCAAAGATCTCTGACTTTGTTCCCGCACTTTATTTCAAGTCTTCTATAACCATGTTCTTTCCTTATTTTTGCAAGCCTATTGCAGCAAAGATTCCTCCCTTGATATTTGAGCTTTCATCAACTATAATTATCTTATGAGCTAAGCACACAAATTATTTTAAAACAACACAATTTATTAAAAATAAACTAAAATGGATATTTATAAAAAATTTAACTAAAATGCAATAAAAACATGTCATTTACTCTTTAAGTAATTTTGATTTAAGTCTAAAAGTACCATGATAACTCTTATTTCATACAGTTATCAGCAGCAAAAGGGTTAATCTAGCTATTGATTTAAACCAATTCTATAATGACTATAACCCTAAACTATTTGAGCTTAAAGCTCGTACTAGCAAATGGGCAATTGGGATGAAAGTCCTCTATAAACAACTTGAACAAATAAGGAAAAAAAATGTGGCTTCACTAAGTCAAAATATAACATATAATCTATTCATTAAGTAGAAAAGAAATCATATTAGCCAAGCAAGCCATCTTGAAAAAGAAAAAAGCAATATATGAGAATCTCGTGGAATCCAACATGCCAACACACCGTGGGATACACAAGGTACATTAGCATTAACTAGGTTATGGCTTTTGCTATTAAGAAAAAAAATCAAAAGAAGAATCTAGTAAGGAAGACATGTCACAAGATAAAGAGCTCATAATTGGCATGTGAGAGGACGCCACTAAAAAGATAAAAGATGCAAGCTAGAAGCATCAATAATTCAGAAAGAATCCAAAGTAAACGATAAGGCTTATCCAAATCCTTACCTCAACCATGTGAAGACTATCAACCATTAAAAAAACAAACAAAAAAAAAAACAGCAGTTGTCCTCAATAATGCAAGGAGAAGGGGTTACCTTATCTCTATGAAATCTATCAGGCAACAAATGTCATGTAAAAAGAGATAATCTTATCTCTAAAATCTATACGTGTCATGTAAGAAGGGATTACTTATTTGTCTAAGTCTATAAATAGAATCATGTAAGATAGGAGAGGTATCACTCAAGCGCATTCTCTCATTCTCATTTGCGTTCTCTCTTTATATTTAGAAATGAAAAAAAAAACAAAATTATTTTTGAGAGACATTATTAACTTTATATAACTTATTTAGATTTTAGAAAAAAAATCAAGAATATTCATGCCAATACTTGTGCTAAATGAAGAAGATTTCATATTGCTAAGCACTCTTTCAGATCAATTACAAAGAATTCACTTAGGCCGATCTTATTGGGCTAGTCTGCAATGTGTTGCTTTAGGCTGTATGGAATAGTTGTGAGAGTGATCTTGCATGATGTGTAAAGTTATAATAGTGCTGAGCATGGGCCAATCTATAGGCTCATGGAACTAGCGAACTTATTCTAGAATTTTGAGGAATAGTACTCTGGTTAGTACTCTAAATTATCTTATAATATTTTGCACAAACAGAGGCATGTTGGGCCTTGATTATTTTTTAGATCTTATAAGATATAGAGTGATAATAGTAACTCAATTTTCATAAAACATGGAAAGATCAGTCGCCAAATTTCTAGATGCCATAGATAATCGAGACTTTAGTAAGGAATTTCAAGTTATTTATAAAATGAAAATTGTTAAAACTCGATTAATTGCAAGGAAACACTTGTAGAGAGATGTGGAGAGAATAAACTTTGAAGATAACAATGAAATATATTACCCCTTTAAGGAAGAAAATAGAATAGTATTAATAGAATATATTTTAACCAGTCTTGAATTAATTCAAGCCAGATGCAAAGTAAATAACAGGACTCCAGACCATCAATAATAAGTCTACTGATGAATAATAACAATAATAGTCATGATGTGCAATTTTTTACTCAGAATGCTCAATTTAGATTATAATATCTATGTGAAAGCATTGATGGCATGTACCTTGGTTGGGAAAATAGATTGGAAACACGGATAGATATGTTGGAAGAAAAAATTTAGTTTATGTCTAAAGAGAGACAAGAAATTATAAATGCCGGTGCTATAGTATAATTGGATTTTATAGATCTTTATGGATTTGATAATCATTTAGATCTTTATAAAATTATAGCAAAACTTTAAAAAGCTTTAGAAACATATGTAGAACATATGGAAGAAGAAATCATCAAGTTATTCAAAATCAATTAAACAAAAATAAAAGGTAAAATCCCTGAATTATATAAATTATACAATTTCACAAAAAATTAGCATATATTGCAAAATGGCCCTTATGGTACTGATTATGGGACTAGTGCGGTATAAATACTGATATTGCTTTTTATTTTGTAAATAAATTATTGCGTCATAATTTTTTTACATACAAATTTTATGTTTTAAAATATGAAATTTGTTTTTGTATTTAGGGTTAATTTTATAATTTCATACTTTGTTCAACTATATGTACAGGTCCTTAACGTGTTGGTTGATGTTGAATATTCAAAGATCCACAAGCTATCAACGACAACGAATCAAATTAAACTAATTAGTTAATACATAATGACTGGGTGGTTTCCTATGCTTGTTAATGATGTAGGACATTATTATAGAATTATAGAATTTTAATTCTTTAGGTTTTCTAATATTTTCTTTTTTAATTAAATTCGGTGTCTTAGTCTTTTATTTCTATTATAACTATGTAAAATTAATTTCACCGTGAGATAAGTGCTTTAAAAGGAATTCATAAGAAATTTAAATTAAAGCTATGTTAAATATATCGCTAGCTACTTGTTTTTGGAGGAATTAAAACAATTAATTAGCTACGAAGTGAAAATAAATAAATGAATGAATATGAGGTTGAAAATAAGTCTCGCCGCCTGGATCCAAGGCCAAAACATTCATGATAAGTTAGGTAATTAAGTACATGTTTTCAAGCTACATGTGTTCAAGCACGTCATGAAGAATAATGTTGTTGAAATAAATCACAAAGACTCCCTGCGCAAATTATTACATTGATTTTTTTAAAAAAAAATGCCACATCTTTAACAGGATCGTGACACTGTGACTGTTAATTGCTTTATTCCCTGCTTGGCCAACAGCTGGCCACTAAACAAAATCATTAAAATTTTAAATTAAGTCATGTTGGTCCCACTTGCTGACATCCTTTTCATACATAAAATTGTTTAACGCCAAGGTTAAATATGACAAGTTTGGTAGAGAAGGTAAAAAGGAAGTCTATATAAGGAGGGGAACGAGCTTTGTTTATAGCACAAGTGAACCGCACTTTATTGAACGATGGGGTCTCAAATGGGCTACCTCTTTGCCACTCTTTTGGTAATATCCGTCTCTCTTAGCTACTTGCCGTTAGAAGCCTCCGCAAACAATTACTACTACACATCTCCTCCCCCACCAAAGAAATATCCACCACCTCCACCTCCCCCTCCCAAGTACAAGTCTCCACCACCTCCGCCACCGGTCTACAATTCTCCACCTCCACCCCCGCTTTACAAGTCGCCGCCACCTCCTCCACCAGTCTACGAGCCTGCTCCGGCACCAACTCCAATTCCCTATTCCCCGCCACCTCCTGTCCCCAAGTTCCCACCACCACAGCCACCGGTTCACAATTCTCCACCACCACCCCCGCTTTACAAGTCGCCGCCACCTCCTCCACCACTCTACGAGCCTGCTCCGGCACCAACTCCAATTCCCTATTCCCCGCCACCACCTCACCCCTACGTTTATGCATCTCCCCCTCCTCCTTACTACCACTAGAAAGCGGCCATGAATAGCTCATGCTTTTATGGTAATCTCATTTATTTTTAAAACTGTACACGTAAAGACTAGTAGTTCAGAATTACATTAAGCATTTGAATTTTAAGCACCGTGTTCTGTTTAATTGTGTTCCTAGTGATTAAGTGACAAATAAAAGAGACTGATTAATTTGTTCTTGCAGGAGAGGCGAATGCTGTCCGAATGAAGAAAGCAAGGGTTTGATGGAAAGCTTACTTAGAGCAAGATAGCGATCAATCGAGTTGCTGCGTTTTATTCTCTTTTATCTTTGTTTTTTAAGAAAAATAAACTGCCACACGTAGAAACAGAAAAGTTCTTGTCATTTTCATGCATATGGATTGTTACTGTGTGCGTCAATCAAATCTCTGGTGTGTCGTTTGTAATTTTCAACCTTTATGCATGCAAATGCGAGGCCTCATTCGCATAATAAAATTAATATACTTCCCAAGATGGTCTTATCTTGCGTTTAACTTTATGTTCCTTTGGTGATGATTTTGACGTCTGAAATTGATGACTATTGTTTTTGTAAACTCTGCATGGATTTTTCGTGCAACTACAGAGCGCATTAACGAGATGACTTATCCATGAGGGTCCATGCAGATCACTGTCTAATTAACCAATAATTAATATGACTTGAAAAATATATAGTTAACAATTTTTATGGGTCATGCTCAATTGCAGATGTTCGTACAAAATTTCTTGCTAATGTATCCTTCAGTATGATAATAAGTTATAATCATTATTAATAATTCACTTGATAATATTAAACAAATTTGCACATCAATTAAGTTACAAAATTTCTATGACAAATTTCCACGTACTGGAACCATGCAAAAGGGCTTTATTCAAACAAAGCGTCGAAGCCGTTAGCAATTAAGATAATTTATCAATAAAGTTAAGTAGTAAAAATTTGACTGTGGATTCTATTAATTATTTCAAGGAAAATTTTATACTGCCGTAATGAAAATTACAGCATCAATTTCATGATAAACATAAATATTATAAATTACACATAGAATTAGTAAATGTAAAGCAAACCCAGTAAATTAATGCAAGATTATTAATTATTTAAAACAATAACATTGTTTCTACATAATTTTAGTGAAAAATATTTTATTCATTTAAAAACATATTTTCTTTAATTAAACAAAAAAAATTCATTAATGAAACAAAAAAAATATACTAAAAAAAAGTGGAATAAGTTTTATTGTATTGGTTACCATAAATTCTATATTTATTCTAGGATATTTGTATACATTTTTCCCCATTTTCTATAACGATATCTATTTATTACACAATTTAATTAAGCGCAATTATTTATCTTGATGTGTATCAAGTAAAAATAAAATAAAAAATAATCTTATATTACTAGACACACATTAGATCTAATTTCTATAATGATATCTACTTATTACACATGTTAATTAAGCGCAATTTTTTATCTTGATGTGTATCAAATAAAAATAAAATTAAATAAGACATATCAATAAAATTAAATCTAATTTTGAATATTATGTATACTTTATGTAGTGTCAAACTTTTTACTTGTATTTGGAGACCATTTAAGGTTGTTGTTGAAGAAGTGTAGAAAGATGTAAAATAACCTCATCTTACAACAACTATGAAAGATATTAAAATAATATTTTTTTAAATCCAATTTTGAACATAAATTTCATCCTTAATTAAATATCACATGTATTATATAAATGCAAAACTAACATTATTCAATTTAAATTAAAAAATAATAAATATATAAGGTAATAAACATTATAACGAGTTTTTATTTTAAAATTGTAAACTTTTCTTTCTAAAAGTAACTCTTATATTAATTTTCTTATTTTGCCTTTTATTCATAAGTTTTATGCATAATCTACAAACTTTATGCTTTATTTTATATTTAATGTTGATTTACTTGTTTTATATTATATTTATAAGTTTCATTTTATTTACCAAGAATACATCAATTTATCGGTTTATAATAATTTACTTATTTTACCTTCCTTTTACAAGTCTAATATTTCATTTCCAAAATCTATGTTTTATTTTACAGTTGTTGGTGATTTAGTAGTTTTATGTTATGTTTGCAAGTTTTTGATTTGTTTACTAGTAATAGATTAATGGGTAATTTTTCATTGAATCCTCATTATTTCTAGAAAAAAATTTAGAGACTAGAAGTTTGCTAAATGAATCATTTAAAAGAACAACGTTGAGAACATTTTAGTAAAAGAACAATTAAGCCCTTCCTCATTCTTTATTTTTGACAGGTGGCAATAGTTTAAAGTAAACTCAATTAACCTAATTAAGTTAAGGATCAGTTCTTTCAAGCCAAAAAAAAAAAAAAAAAAACCTAAAGAAACTGCCGTATTCTTCGTGTGAGAGGAGAGATCGAGAGAACGTGGGATGGTGCCAAAAATGTTGTATAAATCTATTGTGATTTTAACCAAAGCTTTGTTAGCAATTGTTGAGTTCAAGTCTTGGAGAGAACCCGAGTTTAAAGGTTAGTAACTCTATTTTTTTTGTGATTTTTGCAAGCCTTTTCTGATAACATTGTTTCCATATTTAGCTATCTTTGTGAAAAATTAGGTTTTTCAAGTCTATTTTTCTAAATGACAAACTATGTTTAATTATTGGTGGATTTTTTTTTATTGAATGTTGTATTTTGTTAATATAGTGTTTTTAATTTGCTCTTTATGTAACTATTAGACCAAATACACCATATTTATATATGTATTCATTTCAACCAATTGGTATCGTTATATTAATAAGATTGAATTCAGTGTATTTGCTTCTTTGCTCATGTAAAATTGAATTCTGTGTTATTATGAGTGGTAATTTTTCTATATATTAGACTAAATTCACTATAGTTGCTACTTTCTTTCTTTTTGCTGGGTTATTTTTTCTTTTTAGTTTTTATTTTTTATATGTATTGGATTGAATTTGCTTTTGTATTTTTTTTAGCTGAATTACATGTATATTTCATTTAGGTTGAGGTTTTTTGTTCTTTGCTAAATAAAGTTGTATTGGTTTAGCCTTTTTTGATGCAATACTTTTTGTTTACTATGGCCCAAATATTTATCAAACTTTGCAAATATGTCCATTTAAAAGAATTTTAAAACAATACTTGTTGATTTCAAAGTTCTCAAAACTTTTTGATTTAAACCATAAACTTGAAAACAATTAATTTCATAAAATCATTTTCTTATTATAAAAACATAATGTGCAATTCTTTGTTTATCCAAAACAAGTTGTTTGTTATCATCAAAATCAAAATTTTATAGCCATATAGGCTAACATATGGGATAACTTTTAAAATTAGGTATATTAAAGGGAAATATGATTGTTAGATTAAATCAGTTAACAAAGATGCAACAACACCTTAGATAGCTAAAGTTTGTGGCGAACTTATTCAAACTAACCTAGAAGTTGATGTAAATGTCATAGTGAGCAAGTTAAAGATAAACATAGGATTGAATGTGACAAACAAAAACTATACAGGGCAAAAAAAAATTGCACTAAAAAACCTAGGTGCTGGCCTTGTTGCTTGCTGTGGAAAGCTTTTGAAATATGCTCACATTCTAATGAAAATGAACGAGGTGCCTATGTCAAGGTAAAGTTGATAAGCCATTGTCAAATAGCCCAGTTTTTGAAATTTTCTTTTGTCATTTCCTACACTTAAAGTGGGGTACCTAACTAGGTGCAGACCTTTTATAGGATTGGATGAGTGTCACTTGAAAGGCCCATACAGAAGAGTATTGTTATCTGTTGTTGCATTAGATGCTAACAGTAGAATTTTTCCACTGACTTTTTGCATATGTGAGGCAAAGAACTATGATAGTTGGGTTTATTTTTTATCTTTGTTGTATGAATACTTTGGGGCTGAGGATCATAGTCCTGTGACTATTATTAATTATAGACAAAAAAGGTCTTTTATGCGGATTGAAAAAATATTGGGCTAATGCTGGCACTAGATATTGTGCTAGACATATCTTTGCCAATTTGAAGTGCAAGTTTCCTGATTTGAATGTCATGGGGTTATTCTGGAAAGCTTGTAGGGCTGCAAATCAATATTACTTTGAGAGGGCAATGGGTCAAATTAGGGCTAAAGACCAAAATCGTTGTGAATGGTTGAGAAAAATATCTCTTGCACAATGGTCTAGAAGCGGGTTTGATCACCATGTGAAATCTGATCATGTTACAAACAGCATGACTAAATCTTTTAACAAGTGGGTGGATGAGGTTAGGGACAAGACTGTCCTAGCCATTCTTGAGCATATTTGTAGAAAACTAATGGTGAGAATGTTGGAAAAATACTAGCAAAGGGAAATTTGGCAAGACTATTTGACCTCATATGCTGAGAAAGACTAAACCAATCCTCAAATGAGGCAAAGGGAATTAAGGTCTTTGGAGGTAGAGAGGAATTGTTTGAATGTTGTCAAGCTTGCTATAGAAACTTCCTGGTACATATTACAGATGGTACGTGTGAATGTGGGATGTGGCAGGTTAGTGGACTGCCTTGCAAACATGCAGTAGCTGTTATTTTTCATAAAAGAAGGCAACGTGAAGATTATGTGCATCATTATCTAGCCAAGGAATCTTTTATGATGACATACATGAGGACTATAAATCTTATTCTTGATGAGTGTGCATGGCTTGAAATGGAAGCTAAACCTTCACCTGATGTTGTGGTGCCTGTAAAGGGTAGACCACTTGACATAAAGGTTCCAATTGGTAACCTAAAATAGAAAAGAACAAAAGAACCTGATGATGCCAAAGTAACTAGTAAAATGTTTACTATCAAATGTAGTGCTTGTAGATGTCTTGGGCACAACAAAATGGGTTGTCCTAATTTTCCAAAAACCACAAGAACCACTAGGTAGAATATAAGAGTCATTTTTTTTTTTAAATTTCGTTTAGTGAAGTTAACAAATATTGATCTTGATGTTGTACAGGGAAGCAATAGGACTTCATCAAGTGCACAAGTTTAATTTAACTATAAAAATTTAATTCAAAAGGATTTTTTTTTTTTTGCACTAGATATTTCTTAAAACTTGGTGATATTGGTTGTGTGTAATGAAGAAATAGGGGTGGGTAAAATCTTATTTGGGTCAACCCGATCAGGTTTCGGGTTGTTCGGGTTGGGCAAACATTGATCCAAATGTAACCCTAACTTACAACCCGACTCGATCTGATCTGATATATGTTCAGATCAGGTTTAGATCGGGTTGAGTTCGGGTCTTGGAGTAGCAGAATGCAAATCGGGTTCGGGTCGGCAGCAAATTGGTGGCACTTGGCACTTGGTAGCAAATCAGTGGCCACGGACGCGCAGCAGCAGACGGGATGACGCGCACTCGTGTAGCAGCAAATCGAGAATCAATGGAGTGCGCAGCAGGCATGAGGAATCGCAGACCAGCGAACTTGCAAAACCACTAAGCAGTGAGCACACGGGCGGATTTGCAACAGATTGGACGCTTCTTGAGGTGTGGACTCCATTGGCGACTTGTCGTTGGCCGTTGGGTGTGATTGACCATGGTCCGTGGATGTGTTTTGTGCGCAACAGCAAACTTGTGTTTATGTGTGTGTTGTAAATGAATCTGTGATTTGTGTTATGTTTTGTGTTTGATTGTGTGTGGCATGCGTGTATGTGTTTAGGTTTTTTTTTCCAAGAAATCCGATCAGGTTGTTTTTACAACCCGATCCGATCCAAACCCGAAATTTTTCGGGTCGGGTTGGGTCGGGTAATTTGCCCACCCCTAAGAAGAAATAAGACTTAATCAAGTGGACATGTTTAATTTAGTTTTGAAAATTTAATTCTAAACTATATATTGTTTGTTGTGATTCGTTTGGAAATCTAGTTTACTTACCTCTTGGTATCCTCGAGTAATAAACGCATATCGATATCATCGGCCTAAAATCAATAAAAATACTCTCATAAGAATAAAATTAAACCATAATCATAAACTCCAATATTCTCAAATTCCTTAATATAATCACATTTCATACTTAACCTCAAATAATCTCAATTTAAATCATAACTCACCAAAATACTCATAATTCCTCAAATTATGAAATACCCCTCAAATATTTCAAAATTACAAAAATGCCCTTGGATTCAATATTACCGAAATACCCATAAAATCATAATCTACCAACTTAACCTCAACAACATAAATTACCAACTTATCCTCAATTTCAGCAATTACAAAAAAACCCACAAAATCATAATTTATAAAATTGCCCCAAAAGTATAAAATTACCAAAATGCCCTTGCCGGTCAACGGTCACTGGAATTCAACTGACCGCGACTAAAAGCTCAAAACTGAAAGTCCTGGCCACTCTTAGTCCAGCGATGGCGGAGGTGACCTCCCACGCGCGGCCACAGCACCGAAAGCTAACTCTAAAACCGTGATTGCTCAAGTGGTCGACCGACGGTTAAACGAAGTCCCCGACGACAGTGGATAGTCGAAAATGAAAGAGGGCATGGTGGAGAACAAAATCCAAGTAGCGGAGTCACCGGAAACCGGCAAAATCGTGGTCAATCGAGGCGGCGATTGCCGCGACTTTCGCGGGTTCAATCAACGACTTTCCGGCCATTTCCCGACAGCTAGGATGGGATGGATACGTTGCTCGTCTCTCAAGCTTCAAATCGGTACCAAACTCGATCGATCGGTGGCAAAGGGCTCAAAACGGAGATCCAGCCGAGTCATGCTCGCGGGTCGAGTTCGACCCAGTTCTCTTCCCTCTCTCTCTCCGCGTAAGCTTCTCTTTCTTTTTCTTTTCTCTCTCTTCTTTCTCTTTATAAAGGGTAGGAAAAAAGTCAAAGAAATGGGGTGCGGGGTGTTACAAAAGTTATATTTACAAGTTTTAGTTTTGTTTACTAACAATACATCAATTTACTAATTTTATATTAATTTATTAGTTTGACCTTCTATTTACAAGTCTTATGTTTAATTTTTAAAATTCATATTTTATTTTACAATTAATGTTGATTTACAAGTTTTAAATTAAATTTATAAGTTTTATGTTTCATTTACATAATTTATATTTAATTATGGTATTGACACATACCGACCTAAAATAGAAAACAAGTGAGGTGATCATAATCTTATCTAGCTCCAGATCTAGTGCTTTATTTTTTATTTTTTATTATTTTGACATTGATATTACAATTAAAGTACAACTAATATTACATCAAACTATTACTGATATTTACAATCAGATAAATATAAGAAATAGTTTAGATTAAATCTCATTGAGCACTGGCCAAGTTTTGATCCTCACTAATATTCAAGAGATGTCTACTCCGCTCATGTTGATAAGGAAGAAAATTGCTTCCACTTAATTGAGGAATCTTAAGTCTCCATATTACAATATAGGAACTCGAGATAAGTCTAGTGTTTTAACCAACACCTTTCGATATATACCTTAATTTAATTTTTTAAAAATCGAAACAAATTAATGAATTAAAATATTATAATACTCCAAATGTACTTATGAAGTAACTTAATTTACTATCGATAAAGAAGAATTTAATAACATATTAAGAAAATTTTATAATTCCGTAATGAAAATTACGGGCTTGTGTTGGTTACGTCGGATCGCGTCAAGGTTGCTTTACTTCCACATTGTCTGCATCTCAGCACCTGCATCTACCATATTGTGACACCGTTTTTCATGTTGTGTTTGGTGAGTGTTGTTGAGTGCCACTGAATATGTGATTGTGTATGGTGTGCTACTATTATATTGTGTTGTGTGTGTGAAATGCTATTATGTTATGCTCATGAAGAGAAGAGCTCATGATGTTTGATTGTTTGTACTGTGTAAATTGTAATATTCAATTAGGTTAGGTTATGTTTTTTTTTTTATGACAAGAGGCCAAGTCGATCAGATTATCATATCGGATTGGGGTTAATCCAATCTAATCACGATCCGGTCGGATTGGTTAAAATTCCACCATAGTGGATTAAACAAATAATCCAATCCTATGTTAAATAGGATTATTTGCGCATCCCTAGCAAAAAGGCTAAATAATAGCTCACTAGGATAATTGGAACCATTTGTCCTCAACTACCATGCCTGCACCTGCTGAGCAGCCTCTGCAGAGGTACGAGGGACTATCCCCGGCATCCAACACTTGTATGTGTAGACAAACCATGAAAATGACCTCAAACTTATTCTCCAAGCATACTCCAAAAGACCCAAACAATCATATGAGCAAAAAAAATAGAAGCTTTCTTTCCACAACAGTAATGAACACTAATGAAAATGCGCTAGGTGACAGGGCAACCAAGAACAGTATTGTACTTTATGTAAAGACGCTCAAATTCTATTTTTCTCACTTCTCACAAAGCACACACACAACGAGGCAAGACTTTGTTTTCATTCTCCAGCCACCATTGTTGAGGGCCTGCAAGCTCTTAAAAAAAATAACACCAAATCTAGCTTGACCGTCGAAGTGTAGTTGCTGACCACCGTCAGCTTCATCTTTAAGCCTTTTTCTTAATTTTATAGGATAAAACAAACCTCCAAGCTCACCATCTCTAGATTTAAGCCTCTCAAAGCATCCTTATCTCCTTCATTCACTTTCAAGCTTCACCTAAGGTCATATCAAGAAACGCATCTCAAATTACATGAGGCACCTATCACCTTAGTACAAGTTTTATTGTTTTAGCTCAGTTTTTGGTTCTTTTTCTTCCTTCCTAAATCTAGTTAAAACAACTACCAAGTTCAATATTCAAAAAATTGGTGCATAAATTCTTGGATGTCTATTTCAAGATGAGTGGGAGCATACTTATTGGGAAAATAATTTATTTTAGAGGAAATTTAATATGTTGTACTCTTTTTCCTCTTTAGGTTTTTATCCCATAGGGCTTTTCCTAATAAGTTTTTAATGAGACAACTTTATATATTCAAAATTATTTGTTTCAAGATATCAATAAATAATGTACTCTTTTTCCTTTACTAATATTTTTTTTCATAAGTTTTTTTCAACTTTATTTAGTAAATTTTTATTGAGGTATTTTTCTTTTGTAATGAACATCTAAGGGGGAATGTTATGAATTTATTAAAATAAATGTGGATGTTCATAACATGCATCTCTTATTCTCTCTAACTACCAACCTTCTACTTTTCTATAACTCTCACTGTCTCACTAAGAATTATAATTTATAATGTTTTCATTAATTTCATATTTGTGTAATTATGAAAGAAAAGTTCATCTTTTTATTTTGTACACACTTAAAATGAATAAAATTATTCTATAATATATTACTCTTTTAGTTCACTCTTTATTTTGTGTTGTTGGCTTATATATACATATATATATATATATATATGCATATATACTATATGTATGTATGTACCTTTTCATGTGGTACATTGTCTAAAATACCCCTAAAGAAAAATATAAAACACACACAACTCACCTCCAACACTCTTTACTTCTCACTCTTTTTTACTCCACACTCAAAATCGCTCATGAACAGCCAATGCACTGAGATTTTAGTTTGTAACTGGGTGCATTATTCATCCCATGAATAAGGTATTTGAAATTTTATTTTTATTTTGTGTTATTTATTCATTTTGCTGACATTATATTATTTTTAGGGTTTTGTTTGGTTTTGATAAACAATAAAGCAACTCACATTTTCATTATATTTGCATCATATGACTGTTATTTGATGGATTTTATAACTACATTCATTAAAACCTAAAGTTGTTGCTAAAATTTTGTTCTGCACCCGACATACACTACAGCAACCATGTATGTGTGGATTTACACGACTGTAGTCATGAAAATGTATAAAAGATTCTAATTATTATGACACCCTACTATTTTATTAGTGCAAAAAATATTTTTTTCACTAGATATATCCTTTTACTATCATATGACTGTTATTTGATGGATTTTATAACTACATTCGTTATAACCTGAAGTTGTTGCTAAAATTTTGTTCTGCACTCGACATACACCACATCAGTCGTGTATGTATGGATTTACACTACTGTAGTCGTGACAATATATAAAAGATTCCAATTATTATGACACCCTACTATTTTATTGATGAAAAAAATATATTTTTTTACTAGATATATCCTTTTATTATTACTGGAATATAGTCGTGTGTTTTAATAAGTTACACGACTAATATCACGTACGTATAAACTTACATACTATAATTGTGCATATATGAAAATTGTTCCAACTATTATGAGATCCCAGCATTTTATCAGTGCTAGAAAAATATTTTTTCAATAAGAAATATGTCCTCTGACTATTTACTGAGTCATGTATTGTTGTAACTTACACGACTTTTATCATGTATGTATGAATTTACAAGACAGCAATCGTGCAAGTTTGAAAGATATAGTAGTTGTTATAACGCCTAGCATTTTATTAGTACAAAGATTAAAGTTTTTTTTTACTAAATATATCCTCTAACTGTTTACTAGACTTAGTTGTGTATTTTAGCAAGTTAAACAACTATTGTCGTGTAAACTAGGTCATGTAAATATGCAGACAGTTCCACACTTTGTTATATACCTTGTTTGATTTGTTTTTGTTTTTGTATGTGTTGTATAATCAACTGTTGTATTGTTGCAGGAAATGACTTCAATACGTGTGCCTATTATGTTTTATGGTGAATGGATTGAGCAAAACGGCCATTATAGATTTAATGGTACAGAGGCAAGAGGGATCATGGTGCCCCGTTCTACAACGTATGCACAATTGATAGAAAGAGTATCTCGAGTTATTTGCATTGATATTTCTGAATTTGACATTTATGAATTTGACATTGAAATGAAGTTCAAGCTCAAAACATTCAATCTAACGCCACCCGTCCCAATTATCAAAACATTCTTATTGTTAAGTTCAAAACACAATATATATAGTACATACCCTGATTTTTGTTGTGGGATGTTACGCACTCGCACGATGGGCCAAGGAATTTTCGATATAGCCTCAGCACAGCCTGGATATGTTTCGTGATATGCTATCTTCTGAAGTACCAGAGGTATCATGTCTGCAACAGGCAGCAATTGTCTCACCAAAACTGAATCCTTTGTGAAGTCTATCATGGAGTCATAAATAAAAATCTTGCCCCCAAGTATATCAACCACACCGAGAACCCAATGCTCATTCATGAATATCGGCAAATACACCTACGAAATGCAAACAATCTTAACAACTAACGGTAAATATATCTACGAAATGCAGTAACTGTTTTTATTTACTTGCAGTGCATATAATGTCAAAAACTAAGCATACAATGTGAAACTTACAGTGGAAACATTTTTCCAAGAAGTGGCACAGTCCAATTTTGCACCATTAGCATAATCAATGCAATAACAATCCTTTTTCCCACACCTTATCTGGGTCTCCCAGATACACCTTATGTCTGTCCTTAAGATTATTCTAGAAAAGTTAACAATAATATATTAGCTGTTATTATTCTAAGAAGTTAATGAATAGGCTACAGAAAATTGACTATACCAGAAAATTACTATCCATAATACCACTAGCTTCTCCATTCCCATTCGGAGCCTCGGACATTTCTTTCCTTAAGTAGTAACATCCAATGTCGATGTGCTAAACATAAAGTATGAAATAAGTAAAAAAAATTACAAATATTTATCATAATAATCACAACAAAATTTTGTTTTTACATTTATGACTTACAAGATTAGATAACCACATGTCTGGTGTGTACATGTCCTCCATATGAGTCAAATCGATAAATTTATTACTTAGAATATATTATAAAATATCCATCCATTTATAAAAAATTAATATCATAATAAGAGAACTCACGGCTCTTTTTTATCATTTTTTATATCCATCCATTGATGCAGCTCCAATAACTACTCTTGGGGTATAAGGGGACACACTTCAAAGCCCCTTGTCTCTTGAGGGTGCACCTCAACATCCGTCGTCTCTCACAGCTTCTTTAAAGGATTGGTGTACGGTATCCGTAAATAAGTGGAAGTTTTCATATTTTTTCTCTTCCGTAAATTGTATACCAATCTACAATCTGGTGTATACCATGACAATCAGCTGGCATCATCATGTCTGTAGTCCCTTCTGTACTACAAAGATTGAAAAGCGTGTCCAAAGGTTGTTGCATAGGTGACTGACCCGATGCAACGTCCATGAGATCATTCGTATGCTACAGACATAACAACCAAATTGTTAAATAATTAAATAAACATATATACTGAATGAAAAAAAAATTAATACTTTTATATATCAACCCCCTGAGATTCTGAGGTTGAAGACGAGGTTGAAGACTCCTCAAGTTCCAAAGTCGATGCTCATAAATAGGCTGCAACTTAGTATTTTTTTTTTACTAAGTAATGAACTTATTGGACAATAAATAAGTTCATATCTAAGTATTTTGTTACTTACTCCCTTTATAACGGATATGCATACATATGTAAACAATTTAGAGCACAATTTACAGCATAGTTTAATATGAGAGTAACTTACCCTTTTTTTTGTGACCTCAGCTGGTATTGATGCTGATTCATTTAAATGTTCTGGAGGCAATGTTCTTGGAACACTGGAGGTGGGTGCACTATCTGAATCACTATCATCAGGAGGCCCATCAAAACTATTTAACTCACTACCATGTGATTTATTATCATCATGTGAAGGATTTGCCTCTGAATGACTGTCTGACTCAATAGCATTATCATTCTCTTCACCGATCTCCTTAAGCCACTCATCTTCACTAAAATACCTCATGTAATGCTTATTTGCCTCAACATCTCCGGTAGCATGTAACTTTTCTATAAAAACCATCCTGGAGGCTTTTTTATTCAATATCTTCGTTTGAATCTCTTCAAAATCTTTAGGCTTTGTCGATTTCCATCTCAAAATCCTTGGAAATAAATCACCATAATGCTTTGCACATTTATCACCGATGACGGAAACAGCTTTATATGCCCACACCTGTATAATCAATGACACAATTTATTTTCAACCAAAAAAAATGAGTAAATTATAAATGGAAAGATATTGCTGACAACTATTACTGGTACAATATGAATATTTTAAAGTCAAGATCATGGATTGAATTGGGGAAGAATTCTTATTGATTCAATGCAATATATTACTGAAGTAACTATTAAACACATATTATTTAAGCAATAGGTGAAAATTGGTATCACGCAACTAAACATCAGCTACAAATCTATTACTTAAATGAGTAGCTTATTGAAGCAATATATGAAAAACTACTTAAATATTCTCAGTTTGGGAACAAGAAATTTTTTAGCCAAAAAATGATTGAAATAAAATAAAACAATGAGCATTTATTTAACAACTCAATAAGCGATATATAAATTAGTTTAGTTTTGTTACTAGAAAAGCATAGGGGAAACCATGCACACTATACGTTGCTCCTTTGTATTTAGAATCTGCAGTCGACTTCTTCTTAAGCTTCGCCGCACGCTCTACAACGCCTTTTCTCAAACTATCAATGGTCATCTTGAAAGAAATGCGTCCCCAGGAAAATTCATTAAACTCGGTAAAATTGTCCACAATGAGTACATTAGTTTCATATATATGATTTCTATTCTCCTTTCCAAGTAACACGGACTCAACAAAATATAACATGGCCAGCTTGATCATTTTCATGTCATTATCTGACTTAGC
>CM059835.1:26382940-26514940 GCA_030444775.1 Atalantia buxifolia
GTCCTCATAATGTGGGAATACTTTATTCCTGAAGTTTGTTGCCTCTTTATGACTCTATAAATATTAAAAATGATCAACTTCATATATATACAAATTAAATGACCAATGTAAATATTAAACTTGTGACCAAAGCTAACATAATCATTGGTCGTTCTATAATTCTAAGTTGAGAGATCGAAGCTGAGATAGAGAGAATGAAGTTGAAAGTGTGAGATCGAAGTCGAGATCGAGAGATTGGAGCTATAAGGAAGATGATGAGTCGCAACTGATTTTGTTTGCTCAAAAGCCATCACTAGTGCTTTTTATCACCAGTGAAAGCTACCGAAAGTTGATAAAGAGAGGATCCGCCGATTTTGAGTAAGATGGTGTGGTGTTACGAGAGAATTATGACTTTTTCCATTTAGATTTATTTAGGAATAAAACTGAGAAATTAAAATTAAAGAAAGTAAAATAGGGAAGCATGACCTTTAAATTGTACGGAATCCAAATTTCCTTACTCATCTAGAAGAAAACCAAATTCCACAGGTAATAAAAATTGGGTTGGAAAGGAATTTGATTTCCAATTCACTTTTGCCAAACAAACAAAGGAAATTACAGAGGAGACAGAAAATCTCTCTTCTCTTACATTAATTTCATGCAACCAAACATGGCACAAAAGCAGGGGTCGTTCACCTTGACAACAACATCGGTAGCACGAGCAACCTTTGACTGGTGACGACAACCTCTGTAAATGGCACGACTTATGGTAGCGACGGACAATAGCGTCAAACAGAAGAAATAAAGGGGATGATGATGGCGGGGCCACACGGGTTGTGGTGTGGTGTTGTTCGGTGTGTGTAAGAGAGGAGATAAACATAATTTTTTTTTTATATATTATTAAAAAAAATTCATCAATGTTTTTGCCCTTTTGCCATCAACTTTTGAATAAAAATGGGGTAAATTAAAGTTTTTACACTTTTAGAGGTAAATTAAAGATTGCGATTCTATTTAGAGGAGAATTGAATTTACCCCATTTTAATTTCTAAAACTTTAAATTTCTAAACCGAACTTTTCAGTTTAGTTTTGAACCGAACCAAAAGCAAAACCAAATGGTTCACATGTTGCCAACTATTGTTTAGTTTGATTGCAAGATGAATATGAGGGGGAAAATTTCCTACCTACACAAGAGTTTCAAAGAAAGTAAATGCACACCCACCAATTTCGACATGTCATCAAATCATGCTAATCTGTCAAATTTTGTCATTACCATTACATAGTTTGAATGAAATAAGAATGTGATTTGATGACACATGGGAACTTGTAGGTGTGCGTTTAATTGTTATTGAAACTTATGGGTATAGGTGAAAAATAACTCTTTTGTTTGGGTGAGTTATTTGAACCCGTCAAAATATTCATTAAATTTAATATTTAATAATTTTTTTATTACTAAAATATCCCCATTGAAAGTTACTATGATATACAAGATTATATAATTAAATTCAATAAAAAATTACAGCTTTTCTCCCGTATTCTTCATTATTCAATGTACTTTATTCATGGTTTCTAAATTTGTTTACCCACAAATTCAATTTGCTTTTTCCTCATTTGCACTTTCATTAATATAATTAATGAAGTTTCAACAACTGTTTAATACAGTTGGATAAAAGCTTATTGCTGGTGAGATTCCTAGTGACTTCCACCATATACTTTCATTATTTCCAATTTCTTTGAGTTAGATACTAAATTCTCTAGTTGGTAAGCTTTTACCTATATATGAAAATGAAAAAACTCATACAAGAACTGTTGCAACGACTTGAATTTGTTATTTATTGTAAATGTATATGTAATTTATTATTGGTTGTTTATTTAAAATTTTTAATGGTATTGTTCTGAACACATAAAATATCAAGGAAAAAACTACTAAAAATTAAAAATAAAAAGTTTAAGAATTTGGGATAAAATAATGGAGAAGAAACGAATGAGGAAATGGAGAAACGATGTGAAATGAAAATGATAAGATAAATTATGATAATTTAGCTTAATAAGAGTTTGTAGTTAGTAACATGGGTTAGTAATTGTAAAGTAAAATTGTATATTTTAAATTTTAGAAATGTGTCTATTAAGTAAATGGATTTCATGAGTCATTTAATGGGTTCAAATAACTTATAAGCCAACCCTTGTTGTTTTTATTTGAAATTTTATTTAATTTAATGAAAGATTTGACCAATATGCTCTTCTCTTTAATGGTGAAATTTAGCTGTTGGATTTGATTTAATGACATGTTTAAATTTGTAGTGTGTGTCGACATTTGTTGAAACTTATGGGCATAGGCAGAGTGACTTGCCATAATTTTTTAAAGGGCCTTGTTACCTTACATAATGAGGTGAGGTCACAAACATAAGTAAATAACGACCGTTTGATAATATAAAGTAAAAGTAATAAAATTTGTGGGGATCTGGAAACGCTAACAAGTGTATTATGTTTGTTAGCATATTACGTGAGGTAACAAGAGCCTTTTTTGAAGGAGAAAGAAATAATTTACTTTCTTCACTATAACAAATTAAAAATTAAATAATGATTGGCTAAAAACAAAATAACAAACGAAATTAGGTGCGTTTGATATTGTCTTTCAATTAGTATTTTCTAAACTTATTTTATAGAAGGAAAATGTTTTTTTTTCGATGAGATGATTTTGAAATTAAAAAGCTTTTGATAGATTATTATCCTAACATTTTATGAAAATGGAAATAGTGAAAATGCTTTTGGTCATTTGTTTGAAAAATACAGAGAATTTAAATAAATTTTCATTAATTTTACAGAATTTGAAACTAATAAATATAACATGATACATTTATTTATTTTAGTTAAAATGGATTTATTTTTTCTCTTAATAGTGACAATTTTTCTAAAAAAATAATAATTAATATAAAAGAGAAAATTAATAATATTTTTTCAAGAATGTTAAATTTTACGGGATTAATAAAATTCATTAGAATTGAGATATATTTATAAAAAGGCCTCACACAACTAAAAAACGTGTGTGCGCGCGCGCACATTTACTTACAGATGGTACATTATGTCAATCATATGGGAAATATTCATCACTTCCAAAGGAACTAAATGATAGTAATACATCATTAAAACATAAAAGTTTAATAAAATGATATTATAATTACCAATATGATTTAACAGCAAATGGGGCCTTAGGTCCAGTATGGAATTATAGTAGCTGATAACATAAGTTGCTTCTATTATGCAGATAGAATAAGCCGCTAATTAAAAAACAACTCAAGTATTTGATAAATTGTGTTCTTTGTAATTCTTTTGTGAATTTGAAAAGTATATTATATATGTCTAATAAGTTTTATAATGAAAATACTATTTTATTAAATGAAGACTAAAATAGATATAAATTTAAATTGTCTTTTATTTGTATATTAGAGTTACAGGAAAACAAGATATAATTATTCTTTTGCTAAAATATTAAAGTTATAATCAAAATTTTAAAAGGGTGTGATAGCTTATTTAATATGTTGCTTAAAAAAATTCCTTGCCTATTTTTAAAAGTAATTATCAAAATTTGAGAAACTTATAAAATAAGTAACTTATAAAAAAAATTTATCAAATACTATTTTTATCAAAACTTATGAAATAAATTGCTTAAAGCATTTTAATTGCAATCTCCAACAGGGCCTTTGTCCTAATAACATTCTTTTAGTAGTCCCACTTGAAATGAAAACTGAAGAATATCAAAAACCTGTTTTTCACTTTTGTGAACTAAAAGTGAAAGATGAGAATATCTCATTTTCTTACAAAAAGAAAGCAGCACAAAAATTGATGCTGCCAAGTGCGTTTTTCACATTCCTATTTTGAAAAAAAAAAAAAACTAAAAAAAGCAGTTGAAAAACAATACCAAACTCACCTTTAACTTCTTCAACCATTCTCATTCATCTTATTATTTCTCATATAATCTAATCATCTATATGTTAATGTGTACAGAGTGTGGACGTAAAGGCCAAGTTTATTTAGGTGTGGACGTAAAGGCCAAGTTTATTTAGTGGAAGTGGAAATCTCTAAGATTTTATCGTCAGTAGTAGTCTTCATATTTCCGTCCTTGTGTTCATCAGCAGCAGCAAGGCTATCTTTTCTTTTGCCCCAAAGTACACAATAAAGCCCCGCAACAATGAAAAATGCCCCTATCAAGCTGCAAATTAATTGCCAATTATATGACGCAAAAATATTTAAGCAGTATTAATTTCTGTACATGCATGTTATTTCTGAAAAGCTGACCTGCTCAAGTGAAGTCTCTCTGCAAAAGCAATAGTGGAGAATAGAGCCACAATAACGAGCTGGACTGGAATGAACATTGCTGTAAAAACCGGTCCTTTAACGCTAATGCACCATGTTTGTAGGTAATAGACTAACGCTGAGTTGAGTACACCTAAGATTAAATCAAACAAAATTGTTGGTTTAGTTGTTAGAAAACAATTAATTAATGTTGTATTTTTAGAGCCAAGCTAACTCACACAGTACATGACCGTAAGAAATTGTACGTTCCAATCCAACTTCCATATGGTAGGGTTTCTTCCAAAGAACAAAGCGAGGAAAGAAGTTTGCAACGACGCGAAGAAGCAAATCAAAGTATTCATTGATAAAGGAGCTGGATATTCTTTGAAGACCTTAGCCTGTGAGAAATTTAATTAAAACGGAGTTAAGATTGTCTCCTAATCTGAAACTAGGGATCAAAGAAATAAGTATTTACTTACGACACTTATATATATACCTGCAGGACTAGCCAGGAACTCAGCGCAATGTGACTGGTGAGAATAAGAGCAGAACCTTTGATCCAATTCTCTTTACCGTGATGCCTCAAGTGATCGGCATTGTTATGATAGATGTTTATGAGGGGCTTTTCCACAACGCTTTTGAATAGGTATCCACTTTTCCATAAGGTAAATAATAGTGACCCACCAATGCAAATAATTGTACCTAACACTTTTGCTCTACCTCTACCACTTGTAATCTTCACTTTCTCTATCCTGGTCGAAGATGCATGAATTTGTAAGCATTCATATTAGATGTGCTAATGTATATGTTTGTGTATTACCTACAAGGGTGTAACTATAGGTATAGGCCTGAGGCCTCCCCAAAGTCAAAAAAAATATTAGGAAAAATAAAGGAGTACAGAATTTAAAATTTACAAACCCTACCCATGTTTTATGTTAGGCCCGTCATTTTTATAAATTTCTAGTTATTAGCTACTAAGACTGAAAGATTGGTCCGTCATTTCTAATTATTATCTGCTACGATTAAAGTAGCTATAGCAGGCCGGGGCAGACAGTCCACCACAGTTTTATTGTTGAGTTTTGCAATCTAAAATGCATCTACTTAGTTAGGAGAGCCAATGATTTATAAAACAATCTATGAACTCGCTCGCTAACGATGTGGAATATTACAGTTGCCATTAATTTTCTATATTTTATCCTAAATTTATAAATTTTTTATTATATAATACACATCGAACCAAAATTTTGGTTAAAAAAAATTATCTGACAGAATGTTGGCAAAACAACTATAAAATAGGTTTGTTTAACGTGTAAATTGAAAAATATCTATTAAAATGGTGAAACAAGTCTGTTTAAAATTATTTTTGTAAGCATTCGATCAGGCTCCAGTTTCTTTAACATTTTTGCATCCAAAATTTCAAATTAACTAGAGAAGAAAATTTATTAATACCCCAGAAGAAACGCCAGGAGAAACGTGAAACTGGGAACAACGTTACCCAACGCAGTAGCTACTGTTGCAGAGACATAATTCATGCCAATGTAATACACGTTAATATGAATGGTCGCACCAAGTAATGCAAGCACAAAAATCTTTGCCATCACCGCAAATGAGGGCTTCGGGCGTTGTTTCCTGCTTTGCAAATACAATAATATTAGATTTCAAGACATTATTAATATTGGTCAGTAAAATCAAAGACTCAATAAACTTTCAAGAGCAATGAGCATTGCTAACCTTTCGAGCACATAAGCAAAGGGGCCTAACAAAAACATAGCAATCACATGCCGGTAAACTACAAAGACTAATTGATTGAGTCCTCTTTCGAGGGCAATTTTCATGAGGATGTTTGATCCAGCAAAAGCAAATTGATTGAATATTATTGCCATATAAGGAATATAGGCTTTCATGTTCATTTTGCACTTCATTTTGCAGTTTATAAGGAGAGTTTCATGCTTCTGTTGTTTATATAAAGGATTGGAGGATCAATCTCAACCACTTCTTAATGTAATCGCATACCTTTTATTTTTTAGTTTATTTTGAAAAAAAATAATGGATTACACATCTTATTACTTACCTAGTGGAATTCATAATCATTCCACCTGCATTATTACTTAATGGAACAGGCCATGAATGGCAATTGGACAAGATGCCAAGCCTAAAAAGCAACTATTGAGAAACAATGGTGGTTGCGTCTCTTTCTTCCCCTTTATTCCTTGTTCCATAATCTTTTATTACTAAATTTTGATAGCACATTTCCACTCAAACCAACCTACATTATTTGGCAAAAAGCTTCCATTTAAAAATAAATAGCTGCAGCTAATTACTTAAATAATTGATATATTTTAAAAATTATCTAGAAGGTTCATGTTTTGTATCTATTTTCATTAAATCTAATTCATTACTTTTTACTTAATTTTAACTATTGTACATTTGACTTGTTAGAAGTAGCTCCCAAGGGTCCGATCGGATAAAGCTTATTTAGTCCTGTATTTTAAGATTAGTATCCATTTAGTCTTTATATTTTTAAAATGCCTCTAAAACATCCGCTTAGTTAAAATATTGATACCCCTACCGTTATTTTTTGTTTCTTTTGAGTTACTTTTACAATATTACCTTTTTTATAATAATTTTTTTTGGACATTAATAAAAAGAAAATAATTAAACTACCAATTTAACCCTAAAAATAAAAATAAAATAATTATATTAATTTTTTTGCAAGCACCCTTTTATAATAATTTTTTTGGTTTGGACATTAATAAAAAGAAAATAATTAAATTACCAATTTAACACTAAAAAATAAAAAAAATATTAATTTTTAATTGTCAAAAATTAAATTGTAAAAAATTGTATGCAACTACCAAGTGTGCAAATGGTGCTTGCAAAAAAATTAATATAATTTTTTTTTTACTTTTTAGGGTTAAATTAGTAATTTAATTATTTTATTTTTATTAATGTCAAAAAAATATTATAAAAAGGTAATATTGTAAATATAAGCTAAAAGAAATAAAAAGTCATGGTAGGGGCATCAGTACTTTAACGGTAGGGATATTTCGAAGTATTTTAAAAACACAGGGACTAAATGGATACTAACCTTAAAATACAAGGACTAAATAGGCTTTTATCCGGTCCCGATCAAGTAGTTTTATTAGTTAGTTGAGTTTGAATTTAAAAAAGAAGTAAGAATTAAAAACTGATTTAAACTTTATCTATCTCTTAATTTTTTCTTTTCAAGAAAACAATATATATATATAAACAACTTTAGAAGTAGTAATATGTACCCTGCTACATTTTAAGTAACACTAAAAGTATAAAAGTTAATTGAATAATTTTGAGTAACTTTAAAAAATATAAAGATTAATTGAATAATTGACTTGTAGTTGGAGTAAAGGAGTATTTTTCAAAAATCAGTAAGCACTATCACTTGCAAGTCATTAACGCCAACTCTGTTGAATATGATGCATGCACATATCACCACTCATCCCTAGTCAAGCGCAGCCCCTTAGTCCCTCATCCAACAAATCAAAATCAGCCATGCTTAGTGTTTTAAAGTAAGAAATAGTAAATATCCATGTACGGCGATGCTCCTGCCTCGTAGTCTTGCTTGGCACCAATCACATTGAATCCAAGGAGGCCGAATAAATGAGGAAACTGAGAATTTCTACCATTTGTTCAATAATACTAATTATATAGGCAGGCTTTTTCATTTTGTAATCATATGCTACAAATTAATTCAGTGGATTTCCAACCTGTGAGGACAAAGGTGATTAATTATAAAAGCTCGTAGTGTAAATAAAACAATAGTATAATAAATAATTTATTTAATTTGATGGATGTAAATATCAAAATTACTAGTTTTTATAAAAGAATAAAGCAGAATTTGTTATTCAGATCAATTTTGTCTTAATTAATTCCAATCTAGAACTGTTCCGTCTATAGTGGAAAAAACCCAAAAAAAAAAAAAAAAAAAATCCATCTCGGTAAAAGATAATAATGCTTTTAGTTCATACCCAAAAAAATAATAATAATTTGGTTAAGAGGATGGTCATATATAAATTTAGATCATATTTAGTATTAAGGTATTATAGTTTTTAAGTTATAATTACTGTGGAAAAAAATTGTAACTATGCAATAAAAATTAATAAAAATAACTAGTGCATAGTAAACATGATTTTTAAATAATAATTTTAACAAAAATAGTAAAGATCTATTAAGTTTTTCACCATAAAGATGGTTGATCAAATCAACTTAACTTTTAAACTTTAATACTAAAATTTTTAAATCATAGCCAATCAACCTCAATGCCAAATAAGACGTTAGTCTTGGCTAAGTTAGATTTTGTTCTAGAATGGGAACATGAAAAAAATTATTTGTAAAATAAAATCAATACACCAAGCAGCATGGCAAAACAACCATGAAAAACACCATTGAATCCGCGGAAAACTGCTCTACAAGAGGAAAGAGGATGAAGGGGCAAAAATTTACTGCATGGAAAGCAATGTTACTTGAAAATTGAAATCATCATCTTGACTCGTGGCCAAGGCAACTTACATTCATGAAAGCAAATATTAATGGTTCCATGCCTTCTAGATATGTAAGTGTCACAAGGCAAGAAATGCGGCATTACCATAGGTGGTGGAGACATGGCTAAGAAGACCTGATTCCGAAATTGCTATATGCTTAAATCATTTCAAGAACCAGCAGCCACTTGAATTTGAAAAAAGATCTAAAATCCATTGTCATAAAATTTTGAATTTTGATAGCACTTGTCCCACTTAAACCCTAACTGAATCAATTGGCACAAAGCTTCATTTAAAATTCATCCATTCGTTTAAGTTAATTACTCAATTAGTTAATAAATTTTTAATAATTATCATTGAAGGGGGGTTAGATTTTTACCATCACATGTATTTGTAGCTGTAGAGAACTTGTATTGCTCGCTAGCCATGAATCCAGCAAGGTGAGTACTTGAAAAAGGTATTTCGATACCCAAGTTAGTGTTAGATTAAAGTTTAAAGAAAGAGCAAAGATGAATAAGAGGGCTTTCTCTGTCTAGAGTAAACAATGATTTTTTGGCGAAGAGACCCCTTTCTGGCAGAGGTGGTCTGTAATGATAGGTGACATAGATTTACAATTTTACTTGGAGCTTTCTTTCTAATGACATGTATCACCTATCATTATTGTGCACATGGATATGAATTTGATCATAGGGAAAGAAACCTAGTTACTTCGTGTCTATGTGTTTCCTTACTCTCATGACTTTGGGTATAGTTTTCTTAGACCGTGGAATTTAGAATCAGAAAGAGTTTCCCCCCTCTTGTCATTCTCATCAGCTCCTGGGAAATTTTATCTTGGGTGTTATTCTCCCGGAATAGATTAGATATTATTTCCTCCGAAATAGTTTCTTTTCTTATGAACACATAGTATAATTTGGTGCCTTTAAAGTATTGCACCTACAAACCGAAAGGTCGCTATTGTATATCTATTTTTATTAATTAAAATCTCTCTTCATTGTTTAAAATAAATAAATAAATAAATAAAACTAGAAAGAAAGCTATTAAAGAAGTACTTTTTTTTTTGCTTCAAATCTTGTTATTGAATAAATGAATTTACAAGAGTGTTATAAATTTTATAGGGGAGAGATTAAGGTGAGAAGTTATCGATAATCAATATGGAATAAATCACAAAAACAAATATGTAATTATCTATTCTATAGAGATGGAGATTATTTATACCACCCATATATAAAATCTAGAAAACTTAACTAAAGTGGTAAGACCACTTAAAATCTTAAATTCATACAAGCCCTAACATTTTCACTCTAATTGGCACCCTCTCATTAGATTATTAGTAAAACTATTTATTATTCTATTAGATCATCCATAAGTGAATGCCTCTTCAATATGAATGACACATGACGAGACATGATTCCCTTTAAAATTGAGTACCTACAATCTCGAAGGAGCCAACTTAACTTTAATTATATAAATCCTTCCTCACATCAATTTGTTAATAGAGTGAAACCAAAGCAATCAAAAATAAATTGGGCAATAAAATATACCATATTTGGCAATTTAAACTTGTGTAAGATTATGGTTATAAATTTTGGCTTCGATAAGGTATGTGGCGGGCATTTGAGATGTATTGGTGGGGTAGTTGGGGTACATCATAAAGATAGTTGGGGTACACCCATATCACAAGAAAGTGGGTGTCTTGGCATGATAGTTGGGGTATACCTATGTCATAGAACGTAGATTTGGCATTGCGGGTTTTAATCTATGTGGCACATAGTGGTTAAATAACTGCTGCAAAAGTTGTTTAAGCTTTGTGACATGATTGGGACTAGAGTTGGCAAATCATGGCGTCAGTCGTGTTCTTGTCATGTCGGTTTCGTGTCGTGTTAAATGTAGGTTGACTCAAACACAATCCATTTAATAATCATGTCAAACTATTGAGATTCAAACCCAACACGGAAAATAAGCAAGTTACCCAACAATTCGTTTAGTATCTATATATTTAACAAATGTTACACACACACACACACACACACACAGAGAGACACACACAGAGACACACACACACACACACACCCACATACACACATGTCCCAAAATATTATACATTTACACTATTAAAGTTTCTAATTACATATATGTAAATAATACTATATATCAATGTCATACAATATACATGTGTACCAATATTTTACACAATTACACTATTAATGTTCTAAATCTATACAAAATTTTATAAATAAAACATTGTGTATGTATCTACCCTTCCAAAAAAAAGAAGAAGAAGAGAATCATGTCCAATATTTGAGTTTTAATGACAAGAACCTAAAAATTAATTTAAAAAAGAAAGCATAATCTTGTCATTGGTCAGGTAAATGGGTCAAAAACTTTAACCTAACTCGACATGAAAAAAATATATCGACTAGACACGACCCATTTAATAATCGTATCAAATTTGATGACTCATACCCATTTATTAGTGTTGTGTTGTGTTCGTGTTGGGTAATCAAGTCGTGTCAAATTTTGCCAGACTCTAATTGGGCCTACGCATCATGATTGGGTAACTACCTATAGGGCAAAAAGGTTGGATAACTAACCATGATGATAGGTAACCACTGTGATTTTATTTTGGTGCTTAAATCATTGAAAGAGTTACTACAAAAAGTGTGGCCTAGATTTGAAAGGGCTAAAGCGTGACCAAAGGGCAGTCACTAGGCATCCAAAGAGGCAACCAAGGAGGTAGCCAAAGGGAGCCAAAAAGGCAAGACAAAAGGTAGCCAAAGAGACAAGCCAAAGGGGTAACCGAGAAGGAAGCCAAAAGGGCAGCCAAGAGATGAAGGGTGTTAAATTGTGGACCAAAATTATTGGGGTTTGGGAAATACTTGAGATAACTATGTGAATAGTTTTTAGGTAGAGAGAGAAATTATATGCTCGGTAATCTATGAGAATTAGTGTATTACATTTGAAAAATCCTTGGTGATTAATAAACTCGGCTATATGTGGCTTTGTCCTTGAGGATATAGGCCCAATGTAAGTCTTGTGTTATTCCCTTTACTCTCTTTATGTTTTTATTGTTTGTTGTGCGAAACTTTTTGGTAGCTCTTAATTTATTCCACAATCGAGTTGACTTAGGGTATCCAAGTTGTGATAAAGAACAACAAAGATACACAAGGAGCTGTTTTAGCCAATTAGTTTGGCTTCGATCCTAACAACTTGTTTTAATATTAATTAACCTTAAGTCCTAAACAACTAAGATAAAAGGGCAAACATGTATATTTTTCAATACTGTTATTAGGCTATTAGATTGAAGAAAAGAGAAATGTTAATTTAAACAGGAACAATGATAAAAAGGAAAATGAAAAAGTTGCATTGTTAATTTTTATGGGTGCAGTGGAAAAAGAAAATAATTTGGATACGTGAACAAACATAAAATTAAATTTTAAGGGTATTTTTGTAACTGTGGGTGTTGGGTCCACGTCCTTCTTGATTCTTCAAAAGGGACTACTCTAATTATTATATTTTTCTTCTCTCATTATATTGCTCTCGAGATCTCTTTGTGAATTATGCACTAAAGCTTGGAGCACTTTGCTTTTATAGTCCTCAATTATTAAATTTGGATCAAACTAAACTTACCTTAAGCATGGCTTTATGTGACCTTGATTACCTAAATTTTTACTAATTATTAGAATGAGAGGTGAGAATGTTAGAAATTAGTGGGTGAAGTAGGGCCACAACTAAAATGAAATTAAAAGAAAATAAAGAATAAGCACAAAAGAGGACACGAGAAATTTATATGGTTAGTTTTTAACCTATGTCTACAGGTGAAGACATAAATAAAATATTTTACTATCTTGAAAAATTTACAACTTCTCTCTAATAATAGAAGAGAACAATTATATTCTCTTTATAATTAGGAAAAACTATTCTCACTTACGATAATTCAATTATACCTAACACTCTAAATTTAAGATCAATTATATTTAGCTCTCAAACTCTTAACTCTCTCAAATAGAGTAGAAGAACAGGGAAATGGGGATGATTAAAATGAGGTGGTGAGCCCTTTTATTTATAGCCAAAGTTGGCTATTATTTTAAAATTTTTCAATATTGGTGGTGTCAAAGTTTGTGTTCCACCATTTGTCTCTCTTTTTTTTTTTTTCATCTTTCTTCAAACATTCACAGCTTCTAGATCTTCAAAACAAGCTATTTCTAGAAGTCTTTTCTTGATATTCTCCCACTGGGAGATTTGATTGAGAATCAATCAATCTCCACACCATCCTTTCTGTTTCGCTATTGTCATGTTGGTTACATTTATGTCAGGCCACAAGAGGATCTACTATATCCAAACTTGTCAGCATTGATTGGCTTGGTTAAAACATCTGTTAGGTTCTTCTTAGTATGAATTTTTTGCAAATCTACACTTCAGTCTTTCACTACTTCTTGAAGATAGTGTAGTCGAACCCCTATGTGCTTTGTCCTAGAATGAAAGGCTGGATTCTTTACAATGTGTAAGGCACTCTGATTGTCACAAAACACAGGAATTTTCTCTAGTTTGTGCCCGAGCTCCTCCAATAACCTTTGTATCCAAATAGCTTTCTTGCAAGTTTATGTAGCTGCCATATATTCTGTTTCTATTGTAGATAAAGGCACAATAGCCTGCAATTTGAAAACTAGCTTACAACTCCTCCTACAAGTGTAAACACATACATAGTAATAGATTTTCTTTTGTCAAGGTCTCGTGAAAATCTGAATCCACATAACCCCTAACAGATAAATTCGATCCTTAACATAATGCAACATCGAGGTTCCTCGATATATTTGAGAATCCTCTTCACGAGTTTTCCAATGTTCTCTACTAGGATTCGCCATGTATTGATTTGATCGCTCACACTTGCTTGTGGAATGTAAACTCTAGTACATATTATAGCGAACATTAAACATCCCAATCTTTGATGCATAGGTATTTGAGACATCTCTTTCCTCTCTACTTCATTTTTAGGACATATATTTGAGGATGACTTGAAATTAACGGGGAAGTAAGGTAGAAATTAGCTTACAACTTGTATGTTGAAACGTCAAGATTTTTTTAAGTAGTTCTTCTAAGAAAGTCAAATCTTCCCATTATCTCTGTCTTGGTAAATTTGCATCCCTAAAATCTTGTTTGCTGGTCCCAAGTCTTTCATTTCAAACTCACTAGCTAACTGTACCTTTAATTTTTAGACTCGATCTTTGTTGGGGCCTGCTACCAACATGTCATCCACGTATAACAACAAAATAAGAAAATCATTATCTTCAAACCTCTTGTAATATGCACAATGGTCTGAACTAAGTCTACTGTATTCAAGGCTCATGATGAAGGAATCAAATTTCTTATACCAATACCTTGGCACCTGTTTGAGACCATATAAAGATTTTTTCAAGTGCAAACCAAGTTCTCTTTTTCTATTTGAGTAAACCCTTCTAGTTAAAGCATATAAATTTCTTCTTGATTCTCTATAAAAAAATGCGGTTTTCACATCTAATCTGCTCTAAATGTAGGTTAAATGTAGCACACATCGTCAAGATTGCTCTGACTGTCGTGAGTCGAACTACCGAAGAAATTATATGGTTAAAGTCAATACTTTCTTTCTGAGCATATCGTTTCACCACAAATCTTGTATGCGATACCGTTTTACGTTGTCATTGCTACCATGTTTGATCTTGAGACCTACTTGTTTCCAATAACTTTACTTCATGTGGTAGTGGTGCAAATTCCTATGTCGTGTTCTTGCATAGAGCTTCAATTTCATCCTACAATGCTAGCATCCACTGAGCAACATTTGGATTTGTTTAAAAGCTTAACAAAAGTTGATGGTTCTCCATCCTTTATTAGAAGACAAGTATGCAACATTGATCTCTATTAGAAAACGAGTGTCACACTGACGTGCTTTGTCACGAGTTGGTGACGAACTTACGGAGCCTCGGACTCGACTGGTTCTTGTTTCTCGTGCTCTGCTGCTACTTTAGAAAAATCTGAATCTTATTTTTTTAGATTTTTTTAACATATCTTTAGTACAATCTCGACTTTTTCTTTACGGTGCTATCATCCCTATCTCTTCTTTGCAGTTGATCTTCTATAAAGATAACATCTCTGTTAATAACGATCTTGTGAGCCGTGGGGTCCCACAAACAATATCCCTTCACTCCATCAGCATACTCTAAGAAGACATATCTCATGGATTTTGGATCCAATTTTGTTCTTTTTAGGCATTATACATCACATATAGGACATCCAAATGAATATAAGTGGGAATAATTAGTTGGCTTTCTAGTCCACATCTCCATCAAAGTCTTCAACCCAATTGCTTTGTTGATGGAGATCGATTAACTACATAGCAAGCGATTTTGCTTGCTTTTGCCCATAATGAATTAGGTAGACCAGCAGTCCTCGACATAGCTCTTATTCTTTCTATAAGAGTTCTATTTATTCACTCTGCCACTCCATTCTATCTGTTGAGGAGTGTATGCAACTGTGAATTGTCTCTAAATACCTTTTTGCTTATAGAATATAAAAAACTCATCATTTGTGTATTCCCTAACATTATCTGTCCTAAAACACTTGATCATATTCCCTGATTCAAGTTTAACCTGCACTTTGAATTCTTTGAACACTGTAAACACATCTGACTTTTTCTTGATTGGATATACCCAACATCTCTTGGAATAATTATCAATACTTCTGCCAACAGATCTGCTGAACTTCAATCTATGCTGCTTACTTGTAACACAATGCTAAAAAAATAGTAAGTTTTGATTTTAGCCCTGGAAGCAATTTTCTCTCAGAAAGAATCTTCAAATTTGTTCCGACATGTGGCCAAGTTTGAGATGCCACATCATCCTTGACTCTTCTCCGTTTGATGCGATATACGCATCGCCTTCTGTAGTGTTTCTCCTTTAGCGTGAATAAATTAGTATCGATCTTTTCCGTATTCTCAATTCAAGCTTGCTATTGACTATCTTCATAATCTCACTTTCTATATGAGTTTGCATCCAAGACTATTTATTTGTCCTAAAGACAATAGATTTTTCTTAAGGCCTTTGATATGTCGTACCTCCTCAATTGTGCAAACTGTCTTTGTCAAATATTTTTATATTGATAGTACCGATACCATCAATCTCCAAGGCATGATCATCACCATTTATACAGATCCTTTTGAGATAGGTTAATATTTATGGAACCATTCTCTCAAGAGTTCATGTGCCGAGGGTAGCTCATGGGTCTATAAGTCGGACATCAGTAACCATTTTCGCCTTCTAAAACATTTGTTGCCTCATTTTGTAGAGTATTTCGCCATCATTCGAGGTACTTGCTACACACCACGAGCATTTGATCACTTAAGATATTTACCCTCTCTTATTTTCTAGTTATTCCAACACTCTTTCTTGATGTGTCATTTCTTGCCCTGATTATAGCATTTGACATTCTTCTTATTTCTCAATTTTGATCTAACACGATTGTGACTCCCACTGAGGCCACGTTCCGTTAATCTCCCTCTCATCACCGATAATGCTTCTGTTTGCTGCGAACTTACTTGTTTGTTTTCTTTTTTTTCTCTTACTCTTCTCATTTAATATGGAGCTGCAACATCATCGAAAACTAGAAGTTGATGATGATGAGTTGATTATATGAATCTAGTAGACTTTGAAGTTGAAGCTCCACACGTTCATTTTCTCTTATTTTTTCTCTTATTTCTCAATTTTGAACTTACTTGTTTGCCCGCTTAGTTGTTGTTCATCAGATTGATGATGAGTGATTATATGAATCTAGTAGACTTTGAAGTTGAAGCTCCACACGTTCATTTTCTTTTATTTTATGACCCAACGTTGTGAGTTGCGAAAATAGAGTCTTTAAAGTGTTGATATGGTCGGTCACTAATGTAGATTCTACTATTCAAAGAGTATAGAGTCTCCTTTTCAAGAAGATCTTGTTGTGTAACGACTTGGCCTTGTACAATTTTGTGAGACTATATTTCCTTTGCTAACTTTTTCTGCACCACTTTGGATAACACCTCTCCACAAGTGCCAAGTGTATATAAGCAATGACATTGCCTTCTATCTCATTCCATTTGTCATTATCGGTCATCTCTACGGACCTTTTTCCAATTCTTGCTAAACAATTATTTTTCCTCAATACAACTGTTTGGTAATGAAAAAAGGAGACAAAAAAAAGGAGAGTAGAGGCGTTACTTTGACCTCACTCTTAACTTCCGAGAGTGGAGGAGAAAAAGAGGAAAATGGGGCCAAAGAGGGGAAGCACTCCTCATCTTTCTGAATCGTTTATTTTACAAAGAAGATAAAAGGGGAAAAAGGAGGAGGCATTAAAGTAAATAAAAATCGGATCTGGAAAGGGAAAAAGGGAGGAGGATCATGAGGCATCTCTATTTTGGCTTTTGGTGAAGGATTCAGCCAAGCCAATTGAATCTTGGCATTGTGCTTGTTTTTCCTTTTTCCATATCTGATTTCCTAAACACTCTACTTTTATTGTTTAACCATAATTATTTTACTTTGTTTTCCTGTGACCCATAAACTGACTTGAATGTCGGAGGATTTTCGCCGGAAGAACTTCCGGCGCCTCTTATCGTTCTCTATGGTTTCAGGGGTTCGAGGATTATTCATTGGTAGTTACAAGACATTATTGATTATTGACAAGACGCTTTCCCACTAAATAAATTTAATGTTGACTTGAAGTCCGGGTATCAAGTCATTAATCGGTGATTGATTTCGACATTAACATTTGGTGCCGTCGTGGGGATCCGCAAAAAGCCAATTTTGTCTTTATCATAGCAAAGGCAGAATATTATCATGCATGAATCAGAGCAAGCTCTCTTTTAGTTCCAAATCCACTGAAAAAAATCGAATTGAATCGGTAATAGCTAACATAATTTTGACGTTCGTAAACTTCAAATCGGTAATTACCTTCAATTTACTTATCTATAAGCGTGATTTATGGCATTGAATGATCAATTTTAGATCTCACATCCTCGGTATTGCTTGAATTATTTCTCCATGAATATAATGATGATCAATTTTACTTCAATTCTCAGATTTAGTCGTGCAATTGCTATGAGTTGTCTGTTTAAATCGTAAATTTGTGCATGATTGCCCGATTAAAAAGCATGCATTTAATATTATATACGTAAAATTCTTCTTAGCAACTTCAATTTACGTTCAGTTCAAACGGAACAATTAGCTTGAGTTTGCTTGATTTACATGCATGAATAGGGAAAAATCTATGAATTAATAAGATACTGATAAGAGAAGTTCGGTGCGCTTCTCATCGATTAAACTTATGATTTGGCTAACATGAGCATGACAAATTGATTGCAAAGCACTTATTTAAAATATACATATATGTAATGTATGCAATCATATGCAAACTAGTTGCCATATGCTTGTTGCCTTATAGATAATTATTGGTCATGGGCTTGCCATTAAAGTTTTGTATAAGTTCAAGTTTAAATGCTAAGATTTTAGCCACTTTCATAATTGGATTTTGCCAAGATTTTAGTACTTTGCAATAGATTAATTCATTTAAAATAAGGATTTGATTATTAATTAGATGCAGAGATGTGGAGTGTAATTTTGGAAACAAGTTTTTAGAGAGGATTTTTAAAAGTGGTCATACAAAATCACACACGAAAGATGTTCGACAAAATGACTGAAGAACTGAGACAAATTCGCAGCCACAAATTATTGTCGACATCTTATCTAGATACACCTCTGGAATCAGAAAAAAGTTCAGGAATCTACCGTAAAATACTCAGAATTAGATCAGTAGACTCACTTTGACTATTAATCATGCTTCAATTTGATCGTTAAGTCATACACTTATCTTGAATTTGCTGATGCATGTGCATGATTATTCATGAAATCTCACATGCAACATTACTAGGTCCCTATTCTTGTCTTTACTATTATAAATCATTTACTTTGACAACTGTGTATATTTATTTGACTGTCAAGCATCATAATAATATGCCATGCATAAAAACGAATCCAGATCCCACGATTAATTATACAGCATAGTTTCAGTTTTGGTTCAATCTTTTTTTGATTAAATTGTATTATATATGACTTTGGGAAAAATTGATGTAATAAAAAAATCCATTCATTCTTTTTTGGGAAAATATCCACCGTCCACCTTTTTTTTTTTCTAATTTTTTCAAAAATACATAATTCTTTTTTTTTTGGGCTGGAATTCACCTGAAGTTACATTCCTTTTCACTTATCCACTTCTGTTTGGAGACCGTTAAGAAAACTGATGGAATTTTATACAAAAGACTATTTTGCCCCCCAAACGAAAATAACAATTTTACCCTAAAAAAATACCAAAAATAATCAGATTTAATATTGTAGTCATTAGCTTCCAACGGCTACAATTTGGGGTATATAAACACAAGAATCAACATGCATGAAAAAGTCATTCAACCATGCAAGCTGCTCACAACCAGCCATACAAACCTCCACATACAACCAGCCATATAAACCTCCTCATAATCCATAACACATCATAATTGTACCATTCATTCAAACTCATTATCTACACATTGAAACATTACAACCACTCAACCATTTATTCATTCAAACTCAAGACCTGCTCAACCATCATCCATACATCACCTGATTAACCATTCATTCAATTTCATTATCTACACATTCAAAATGGCATCAAGTTATAGTTCAAGTTCTGCGGCCAATGGACAACCACATAGAAAAATTAAATGCATTCCCAAGTACTGCTAGTGTGGTGTGCAGGCGTGTGCTATGGTTTCCATTACACCACAAAATCCTAATGCAATGTTTTGGTCATGCAAGTTGAATAAATGCAAGCTTTGGCAATGGTTTACTACTGAAGCTCTCATATACCCTAGTAGTAGTGATCAAATGGTAGATAATCAAAATTTGGAGCCAAATACAGCAAACTTTGAAGCTAATGAGATGGTGAAGATAAAGAAAAGGCTTAAGCTTGTTGAAGGAAAGCTTAAATATATAATAATACTACTAGTCTATCTCTGGGCAATTGTGTTTATTAAAATGTAATGTATCCTATAAAACATGCATTAATGAAATAAAAGCTTAATTATGACATTCATAGTATCTATCTTTGCAATTGCATTTAAATACACCCTAAATAACATTTCGTTAACCACAATAACTGGAAAATATCATCTCATAGTTATCCAAAAATACAGCCAAAATAATCATTAATCATATCATCAAAATACATCCTAAATGACCATTGATAGCCACATTGTAACACCTCAAATCTAACACGTGCGGAATGCGTAAAGAATAAGGTTACTCACAAATCGTAATCCTTCCTTGTAAATTTAAACTGAAATGCGTAAAATTATTATTCAAATAAATCCACAAATTCACAAATTCTACACTAAATAGTCTCTTCCAAAAATAACAAAAGTCTCAAGCTCCAAATTACAAGTTCATAATAGAAGTAAACTAAATAGAAACATGAGTTCATTCTCTTCTTATTCAAATAGCAAACGAAATGAAATCACTAATTCCAAAGCTAGGCACACCTTTCAAATGGAAGGTAATCTGCAAAAAATAATGATGAGGGGTGAGTCGTCAACTCTGTAAGTAAAACCATTCCTAACACACTAGCCCTACGATACCAAAAATATTGCAAGGCTTCTCTCATTTAAAACATATGTTACAATTCATAGATTTCATAAAACAACATATTTCAATATGACATAAATTCATAGTAATTCCGAATATCAAAAGAATCAATTATGAAAGCAAATCATATAACGCGTACACAGAAAACAGATCGTTAACTCATATCACATAATGTCACCTATAGTCCCGGTGACCCGCCCAGAAACAGAATCAAAATATTATGTGCACACTTAGAACAGAAACCCAGTACTGGTCCAGACAGATATTATTATTATTATTATTATTATTATTATTATTATTATTATTATTATTATTATTATTATTATTATTATACTTAAAGGGGCTTGTTAGTTCAAAATAAATTCTACTATATTTAGGTGAGAGAATTGAACCTTACACACATAATTATCCAAAATATCGCCAAAATAACCAGTAATATGCCAAAATAATAGCCAAAATGGCAAGTTAACAAGTTTAATTTGCTTAAACAAATTTAGTTTGTTCCCATTCATTACAAAGAACTTGTGATAATTGAAGCTTGAGATGGATTTTGGGATTAGTTCAGTCCTGGACTTGATTGTCTTTCCCTTGTTCCAACACCTCGAAGAGCCTTTCTTTTCCTTGTTCCAGCATTGGAACTTTCACCTGAGCCGCTAGGTATCTAAATTATATATTATGTTAGTTTAAGAACTTGAACAAAAAAAATATATACAAAAATTCAACCAAGATAACACCTTTCTTGTCATTTTGACGCAGAGACGTCGGGTTTGCGGCCCGAACTAATTGACTTTTTTCGACACCTATAAAATGTGTTGATTTGTAAATGAATTTTATATTATACCTAAAACAAACTATAAAGGCACAAAAAATGAAATATAAGTGCAAGCAGCACCTGTTTTCTTCTCCTTAGTTCATGTTGTAAAGCATTTAATGGCTGACTTGATGTTGTTGATGCCTAGAAAACATGATGATAGTAAAACATGACGATAATATAAATATAATAAATAATAATAGTCACATATACTAAACAATGATAAACATAATAAATAATAATAATATATTAAATATACTTGAGAATTTTTGTTCCTCGCTCTATTTGTCTTTGCAACATGAGCAAATGACAAAGAATTTTCTTCTCTCTTTATGAGGCTCATTTGCCGCTCTCTTTCTGGATTTTTTGGGCCTTCCAATCTTTTTTTCAACAATTGGTGGGTCAATCAACGGTCTTCCTATAGGCTCCCATGTACACTGATCTGGAAGGGGCTGAACATCACTGAATATGTGCTAAGGAAAGTCTGTCTCCTAAAGCAGGTTGGAACATACTTCTGAACTTCATGTCTTGCATATCCCATGGCATTCATAACATGTTGACAAGGGAGGCTGGCAATTTCCCAATAACCTCAATCACATGTTCTAGATTCTAGTTTCACAACAAACCTCCTAGGTGGATTATAGGCTCTATCCATGACTTGAAAATTTAGATCACCAGAAGCTTGTACAATCATTTTCAGTGCAATCTTTTTTTTAAGTCCAACTTTTTCATAACCTTAGGGTCAGCTATTTTTTCCAAGAGGCCGCCTCATTTTTTCTTTTTGTAAACTGTTTCATAAGTCTATATATTATTTCTTCAAGCATTGTCAAGTAAGGTATGCCTCGGTAAGGTAATATTCAGTTGTTGAAGCACTTTGATGCATTGTTATCGGTATGATCTACCATGCAATTTCTATCGTATGTGTGCATCGACCAATTATAACTATGTAGTTCTCGTCTGAACCACTCAAATGCAGCTTTTTTTTCAACTTTGATCTCTACTATTGCCTCATCAAATCATGCTTGTTACTGCTCTTGGTAGCTTTCCAAAACAACTATTTCAACTGTGCGCCAGCAAATGACTTGGAAAAATTAACATAAACATGCCTAGAACACGCCCTATGATAAGCAGTAGGCCATGTGTTTGAAATTAGATTAATTGGCTCATTTTGTCTATCGCCAATGAAAGTGACCTGCCTTCCATCATCCAAATAATTATTCAAGTTCTCCATAAACCATCCCCATGTCTCTACATTCTCAATCTCACAAACACATAGTGCTAAGGGGACAATCCCATTATTACCATCCATGGCAACAGTGGCTAACAACACTCAACCGTACTTACCTTTCAAGTGCATCCATCTATTCTAATAAAATGTCTACAACCATTAAAATATGCATTTTTTTATGTTGGAAAGGCAACAAAAAACCTCTGGAATAATACCTTATTAGGAATAGAAATAGCATCACATAACACCTTACATACCGCTCCTGGATCAGCTTTGTGAATGGCAATAGTATTGTCAAATAATTTTTGATATCCCCTCGAATGATCCTCAAATACCTCAAGTCTAGCCTTTGCTCTAGCCCTATACAGTGCCATCTTCCTAATCTCCAAACCATAAGTCTCTTGTATATTATTCTTCAAGATATCAATCTTCACATTAGGGTCAACAGCAACCTGAACCTTTATTTTGGAAGCAACCCAATGAGGTAAATTTCATTGTCTTGTTAGTAAGTTTACATTCGTGTTTTTTGTTGTATTCTCGTAATATAAAACAAGTTCCATCATTCAGTTTTTCACCATACACGTACCATAGACAGTCAGCTTCTTTACAAGTACCTATGAATTGTCTTGGCCCACTATATATTGTTTTAATGGTAAACATTTTCTAACCATCACCTCATGCAATATCTCCCTAAAATGACTAACATCTCTAAACACATGCCCTAATTCAAGCCTATGTTTCCCATCAGCACCTACTTTATAGTCATGTTGCTATAAGTAATTAGTTAATTGGATGGTGCCGCACTCAACATCATCATCAGAAGAATCAACCACCGTTCTTACCTCTTTATTAGCATCAGACAGATTGTCATTTGAATCAGATTCCAAGTCGCTACTTTGACCATGATCCCCATTATCCTCACTACCCTCGTGAACAATAGTAGGTTCAACAAACTATCAAATTCAGCTTCCATGAATTCTGTATTAACATCAACATCATCACTCTCATTCTTCATGTTCGAATAGTCGATAGCTATGCATCCTAAATCGATTTATCAGCCCCAATAACAACTTGTTCTCCAACAGCAACTTGTTCCCCAATAGCAGCTTGTCTCCCGACAACAGCTTATCCCCCAAAGCAGGATATCCCCCAACAGAAGCATTTCCCTTAACAGATTCATTCAACTGAGTAATCAATTCATCAGGCAACAAAACTCCTAGGTTTGTTAATAATGCTTGCAGTAAAGAGGAATCTTGAAATTGAGGGTGAAGAACTGGTACAACTTCAACAGTTAAAGTATTGACACCCAAAATCTGATGAATTATACACAAAAAGTCGAGCCCAAAATCTGAATACAGTGCAACTTTCACCTTATTCTCCAGGTTCGTAACATTCAACATAATTTTTGAAGTGGAGTCTAATCCATATGACTCATAATATTTACAGTAGCCTCCTTTATCTTCGCAACAACATAGTCAGGTTCAAGCGACCCTAAATTCTGCTTCATGCCTCGAAAGGATATCACTAGCTCTAGATGTGGCATCCTGAATGTCCAAAACAAACGAACAGATTCACCAAAACGTACTTAAATACATTGATGAGGCGTAAATGCAAGTATATTAAGGAAATAAAACCAAACAATTAATTTATCTTCTTATTATATTCCAACAGTCATTAATCCATGAATTAATAACGTATTATTAATATATTTTAGGCAAGAAACTTAGAGGGAAGGCATGGAAACAAACATCCTAGAGGACTTTATCAGATTATAAATTATAATCTTTGAGAGATTCAAATTTCGCATGCATAGCCAAACCTTCACCAGGGAGCTAGGGGATATGGATACATATTGATAAAAATTTTCAAAAAATCACGACCCATAGTGTAGCAATTAAAAATTTTCAAAAACCCCAAATTTTGTAAACCACAGGTATAGATACATGAGTACCGTAGGGGATAAACATGCATTCAACCGTGCTAGCAACAATCTTTCATGCATGTGCTTCTCATCAACCTTAAAACAACATATTACTTCTCAATTTATCATTACCATAAAAGATTTACTATTAATCAACTTAATATGTATTCTAGGGTTTCAAGAAACAACGATTAACAACGTTCTCTATACAAATCTTAAATCACATTACTTTATATGAAACTAAATGAAAATTAATAAATAAAACGAAACTGACTTGATTCTAGCTTCAAACCTCAGAAAACCTAAGTGTCGAGATTTATAAACAGCTCACGGCTTTCCTCAATACCTCTGAATCTTTGATTTAACAAACGTTTTGCTACTCAAGCGTAGTTTGTTGATGAAAATGGATGGAAATTGCAGAAAGAATGGCGGGAATTTGTTGGTTCTTCGTGTAGGGTGGTGGGTCACTCGTGAATAAACAATGGCTGTTCTTGTTTGCTCTTCTCTGGACCACTTTTGCCTTTTTCTTTTGTTTTTCTCCAATTAAAGTTGTAAACGCGTCATTTTGGGTTGCTTTGTTGAAATGATCGATTTGCCCCTACGAAATCGTAATGTTATAATGAGACTCAAAAGGAAGTAGAAAAGTGAAACGAAACATAACTTCGGTGGATTGTAGGATAAAAAAGAATTGTATATTTTTGTAAAAGTTAGAAAAAAACGGGTGGACTGTGGATATTTTCCTTCTTTTTCTTTTCTTGTTTAAAATTGCTTAAGTTAGTAAAAGATTAAAAGCCTTTAAACCTACTCTAGGTAAAGCATAAAACCATAAACTGACAAGAGTTGTTTAAAGTTGCTTAAATCAAGTACAAGGTTAGAAGCCTTAAAGCCTATTGCAAGTAAGATATAAGACCTTAAACTGATAAGAGTAGCTTAAAATTACTTAAGTTAGTTAAAAGTCAAAAGCCTTGAAACTTACTCTAGACAACGCATAAAACCTTAAACTAACAATACCTGCTCACCCCTGGCGGAGTCAGCAAAGAAAGCAAAAGGTTTTAAATGCTTAAGGTTTTAAGTTTGTAAAACTTATAAACTCATAGTTTCCATTCTTGATTTGTTTCACTTTCAATACTAGAAACTTGGGGACTGGTGTTTAGTAACGGAAAAATGAGGAAAACAAAGGAGAGTGGAGGCGTTCCTTTGACCTCATCTTTAACTTCCAAGAGTGGGGGAGAAAAAGGAGGAAAGTGGGGCCAAAAATGGTAAGCACTCCTCATCTTTTTAAACCGTTTATTTTACAAGGAAGATGAAAGGGGAAAAGAGAGGTGGCATCAAAATAAATAAAACCGAAACGGAAAAGGAAAAAGAATTTGGTGAAGGATTCGGCCGAGCCAATTGAATCTTGGCATTGTGCTTGTTTTTCCTTTTTCCATCTCTGATTCCCTAAACACTCTACTTTCATTGTTTAACCATAATTATTTTACTTTGTTTCCCGTGACCCATAAACCGACTTGAGTGTCGGAGGGTTTTGTGAAAAAACTTCTTGCGCCTCTTACCATTCTCTATGGTTTCAGGGGTTCAAGGATTATTCACTGGTAGTCACTAGGCATCTTTGATGATTGACAAGCCGTTTTCCCTACAAAATAAATTTAATGCTGATGCGGAAGTCTAGTATCAAGTCGATAACCGACTAATTGATTTCGGCGTCAACAAATGACCTTCATCTTCATTTTCCACAACGAAATTATTTCCATTGAACTTCTTAATTTTTGTATTTTGCTGCCATCGCTTTTCACTATGAACTACCTTTGCTAGAATCAGCTCCCACCGTTTCACTTGAACAAGAATCAGTATTTATGAACAGTCTTTGTATGTGTGAATAATGTTATATATGTGAACAATACCCGACTCTAAAAAATAGAACAGTAGCTACGATATCACTTGTTAGAAAATTGGTGGGTGAAGCAGAGTCACAACTAAAATAAAATTGGAAGAAAATAAAGAACAAGCACAAAAGAGGACACTAAAAATTTATGTGGTTCGGCTTTTATCATACGGCCATGGGCGAAAAATAGAAGTAAAATATTTTACTATCTTGGAAAAATTACAACTTCTCTCTAATAATAAAAGAGAACAATTATACTCTCTCTATAATTAGGAAAAACTATTCTCACTTCTCGAAACTCCAATTATACCCAACACTCTCAATTTAAGAGCAATTATATTTAACTCTCAAACTCTTAGCTCTCTCAAAATACAGGAGAAGAACCAGAGAAATGGGGATGATTAAAATGAAGGGTGAGTCCTTCTATTTATATTCAAAATTGGATATTATTTTAATTTTTTTCAATGTTGATGGCAGTCCTTCCACCATTTCTCTCTTCTTCTTTTTCTTTCGTCTTCCTTCTTCTTTCTTCTTCAAATATTTATAGCTTCTAGATCTTCAAAATGGGCTGCTTCTAGAAGCCTTTTCTTGACTGAGAAGTCACAAGACAAGTGACTATCATCTAAAGCCTAGAACAAGGTAATCCAATAATTCTAGCTCATTTGTAATAATGCATGGACAATAGAATGAAATGAGATATGACCATTTGGCATGACCAAGATAATGCAAGTGCGTTAAAATTATATTCTAATATGATAAAATCAAAATTACCAAATGAGTCATATAATTAATAGCTTGTTAAAACCTAAGCTCTTTGCTAGCTATAAAATCCAATAAATCTGCAGTAGAGCCCACAAGTGGTACCAATCTAGCAGGGATAAGTTTAAATAATAATATAATTTAAAAAATAGTTAATAAATAAAAATACTAAAATAAAAATTTATTAATATATTCAATTCAATACATTTATAATTGTCCCCAACATATTTTCATATATTAAAAATATTGAAGAATAACTTTATCATTAAGACAACAAAATATATCTTTTCCTATATATACAATAATATTATCATTCAATTATTGATCTCTCATCCAATTTCACAAATAATTTTGCACAAAATTCATAGTTGAAAATGTCTTTCTACTATAGTTGCGGTAATTGGTAAAATCAATGCTAACAAATAAACTGATGAATAAATTTTTTTCTTCTTAGTATCACAAATACTTTTTAATCTTAAAAGTTTGTTATTAGAACTCACATCCATAAGTAAACATCAAGTTGAATTTCAAGTGACATAAGATCCATGGAAGGAAAATCATTAGGATAAGAAAGTCAAAGATGAAATAGTTTTTTTTTCCCATGTGAGGTGAGTTAAGGCCCTATGGATTTCAAAATAAAAATGTTTTTTTTTATGGGTTAGAAGTGTAAAAGCAATTATCTAATAATTTTAGATATTTTTAAATATTAGTGGGAGTTTTATGGTAAATCAAATTAAAGATGAGACAAATATCAAAATAAATTTATGAACTTTGGAAAGTCCAGCCCCAACATGGCACCGGCCCTCCGAGCCCACAACATCTGCGAGCCTGCACGTCACCTAAATGGATTTGAGCCTTAATGAATTTACGATATAATTTGCCTAGATTGTTTGTCTTATCTTCCACACTCACACTCTCGACGTGGGGCCTGAGGGAATGACTTGGGTTCACTTGTACTGCATGAGAAACATATTTTTCACTTAATGAGTGATATGATATTGAGTATACAACACGAGATATACTTTTGCATGACATCAATGGCATTAAGTGTACTGCCTTAACTTTCGCATGTGTGGCCATCTCATAAATTTAAGGATTTTGTAAATACATTTGCATGTCCTTCGTAATAGGAAGTAAATATTCTAGTTAGCTTACGTGGTTTGCTTGTATAGTCATTTGTGCATGATAAATTATGCATGCTTAGTATTAGGTCCAAGTGTATTCAGTAGACCATTAGGACCTTTCATAATAGTCTCATTTGACTAGATTTTAACTATAACTCAATCTAATTTGTCTTTGTTTTTGGTCCTAAATTCATGGAGTTTTTACCTGTGCATTGTATTTAGATAGTTAAATTAATTTAGACTATTTTTTGTATTTACGCACAGGTTGTGCAATGTAAAAAAATATGTTTTTAATTCATTAGACGAGCGTGTTGAGAATAAAAGTGTTCGAAATATATTTTAGGATGCAAATAGCTCACTCTTTTAATAATTGCCCTATAATTAATATGTTACTATTTAACATACATAAATGAATCGACATATTTGTGGTTTATTTATTTTATTATTATTGTTGTTGTTGTCGTCGTGCCGCCGTCGCCGTCAGTAAAAAATTTCTTTTATTTAAAAACTCTTGCAATTGAAGAGTTAAAATGAAAAATAATGTGAAAAAGTGGTGTAAAGAGAAGACATATATATATAGAATCTTTAAACAAGGACCTAAAGGATTAGTTTATGCTGCCTGTTCATGAAGCAACAAGGATTACTATGGAATAAAGACGAAAAAAGCAATGGTGTATTTACTAAATGGTAATTAGATTGGGCTAAAATTGGAATGAGTTAGAATCTGATGGGAAATGAAAATGAAAATAAATTTTTACTTTATCTATATGAATAGGGATCGGAATGAACTATATCGCAATTGATGTGTTTACTTAATCTTGGAATGAGAATGAATTGTTACAAGTAATTAAAATACTTTTGGTTGATTATTATCATTATTGTCATCATCATCATCATCATTATTAACAACAATAACAATAACGATAATATAATAATATAATATAAAAGATATTTTATTTGGGGAAAAAATGAAATTATGAAATTTGGGGGCAAAATGGGGAGTTCGAGGAATTGGAACTTGATTCTCTACCCTCTCATGGGAATCAAATTCTCATTTCTTAATCTCAAAAACATGTGGGTCTCACATGTTTCATACCCATTTTCATCTCATTTTAGCAAGTAAACATTATCAATCATTTCCATTATGGATTTTAATTCTTCAATTCAAGAAGTAAACGCACCATAAATAACTTCTTCAAAAGGTAAGAGATGAACTCAAACTTAGAATATATGTGTAAGTGATAAGAAGCTGCGTAAGTCCGTTCGAACAGCTAAGCCTAACATCATGCTAGAGGGATACGAATGGACACATGCTCACCATGCACATGCTCGCCATGCATGAGTAATATAACGTGAAGGGATGGGCATTGATTCGAATATTTGGAGTTAATTCTTTCAAAGACAAAGAACGATTGTTTCTTGTGTCAAAACCATTGCTGAATTAGTGGAGATTCCATATCTTAGATGGTTGTTTATTTGTTTCATTATTTTAGCTAAGTTGTTAATTTGTTAGCCTTCTTATACGGCTACTTAGCAGTGAGTATTGTTTTGTTTTTTAACTATAAATAAGCTCTGAAGAGTTTAATAAAGATTATCATAAAATTATTCACCAAAAAAATACTCTTTGAGTTAGTGGTAGTTCTCACCCTAAGAAGAACAAACTTATCAATTATTTGTTATTTTAGCAAGTTCTGACTGGGACCATTTATCAGTAAGCAAATAATGGAAAAAAGAACCCTCTTGTTGTTTAATTAAACTAATTGAAACTTTCTTGATGTTTTAAAACACATTCACACCCTCCTTAAGTGTCATTTTGTTACTGATCTTACCATTTTACCTTTGGTGGTTGTTTGATCTTTGATGTTAGGAATACAAACACCTTTAATTATTTAATTAATTGAATATTTTTACTCATTATCAATTAAAAAACTAAATACAAAATCATTAGAAAAAATAAGAAAATAGCCATAATTTTCCAATTAATTCTAAATTTTTTTCAGAATTATGTGAAAATTATAAATGCAAAATTAATATACATTTAGAGAATAATAAGTCGAATCTATTTGAAACAATAAAAATAATATATATTTCTATATATTTTCAACCTTTTATTCTAAATAATAGTATTTATATATATATATATATATATATGCATATACTAATTTTACATTTTCTTAATAAATTCTGGAAAGAATTTCAGAATTATTTAAATAATTATGACAATTCCCTATATGTATATACTAATTTTTCATTTTCTTAATAAATTCTGGAAAGAATTTCAGAATTATTTAAATAATTATGACAATTCCCTTACTTTTTCCCATATAATTTTAAATTTAATTTTTAATTAATTATAATTAAAAATTTTTAATTATTTAAATAAATTAAAAGTATTTATATTCTTAATATCAAACAACCACCCAGAGTAAAATGATAAGATTAACAAAATAATTGACACTCGTGGGCTTGAAAATGTTTTAAAATATGAGGGGATTTTGATTAATCTAGTTAAACAACTGGGGTTTCACCTTTTTGCCAGCAAAGAATCAAGGGTGGCGATATTCTTCCCCTTCCGCCGCCCCCAAACCACCCACCCCCAACACCGAAAACAAGTATAAAACCACCCCACTTAATAATTTTTGTAATTACAACATTATCCTTAGGTGAAATGACTAAAATAGATAAATAAATAATTATTAGTTAAATTATTATCAATTACAGTTTATAGGTTAAACTTATTATACCGTATAAATACAGGAGTTTTTATGTTCTTAAACTCTTTCCTAACAGTTCAAATAAAAAAATAAGTCAATATTGCAATGAGGGATGAAGAAAAAGTACAAACGGAAGAACCTGGAAAAGAAAAAGTAGTTTTTTTTTTTTTTTATGGAGAAAAGAAAAAGTAGTTAATATTGCATTGATGGAGAAAGAAGATATGCCAAGGGAAGAATTCCAAACAGAATTAGTAAGTTTAAGTTTTGTTTTTTAAAAGTAAATTCTAATTAAAAAGTTGTTTGTTCATGTGGATTAATTTATGGTTTGTCTAATTTCATGTGATCTTTTATGGTTTCGTTTAATAATTTTCTGTTGAGAATTAATTTTCCTTTTAGTTAACTAAGTCAAATCTTTCTAGAGCATATATGTTAAACTGTTTTGAGTATTTGCCTACCGACATTTTCATAAGCATTTTCTTTCTTTGATATGTTAAATTTATTTAAATGTTGTTATTTAATTTATATATAATATTTTAAAATTTAAGAAATGAAGGCTTGATAACATGTTGGCCTATGAGCTGCCAACAATTATTTTTTTAGTTAAAACAAACAAAAATCTAGAAAAGAAAAAGCAAAGAAAATATTTTAAATATTAAATAGACAGGCGTATTTTTGGTATTTATGGGGTGGATTAACAAAAAAATTCATTTTAATTTTTTTAATGGGGTGGTTTTACAGAAAACAAGGGGGAATATCATTGCCCAAGAATCAATGTGAGAAATTGGATCTTGCAATTGGATTTTTATCAATATATTTCTTAACTAGAATAATTCTAAGCAATACTACAAGAAAATTGGCAATAGATGATTTGCGACTTTATGATAGAAATCATTTTATCATGTAAGCATGATGGAGTCGTGTGACAAAATTTCAGTTTATCAAACGATTAATGATGTACTTGTGATATAATATTGATCTATCAAGAATTTATGATATGCGTATGATATAAATTAACTCAATCACAAATATTATGATAGAAATTAGATATTGACCGTGTTTGACCAAAATTAAAAGTATTATTTTAATTTTTCAAAATCTAAAACGCAGCGTTTAGCATGTGAAATGATTTTTGAAATAAAAAAAATATATAGTACAAAACGATGCGTTTAGCCGAAATCTAAACAAAGCAAAAAAAATTTCTTAAGTCCTAAACTCTACACAACTCACTATCGCCATCTTCATTCTCACTCTCGCAAAGGCCACTCAAACCCGAGGCATGTTCATTGTCACTCTAACTCCATAATCAGCACTGTAACCTTAGCCACGATCATAGTGACACTCTCAATCAATTAGCCTACACTCACCATAGTCATTATCACTCTCACTCTCACAAATGACACTCAAACCCTAGGTACAATTATCATCACTCTCACTCTCACAATCAGCACTCAAAACCTAGCCAAATCCATTCCCTATATATAGTTTTCCATACACAATCAGCAACTACCACCATCGAGCAAACAACAAAGCAACACCCAAATCACGGATCCACGACGAAATTCGAGCCAGCCACCACGACCACAAATTGCGATGGCGCGACACAACCAGAACCATCCAGTCCTTGACTTTGTCACGCGAACTAGAGGATTGCAGCCCTAAACCTTCAATTCCAGGTTTTGTTTTTCTTCTTCATCTAATTTTGTTTAAAGCCTTAAGTGTTTTAGAGAAATTTTGTATTTTAGAGAGTTTGTGAGCAAGTGACTAACTAACTAACTAACTAAATGAAATGATGGGTTTGGTTAAAAAGTTGTATTAGATGATAGAGATAGAGAGAGTGAAGGTTTTTTTATTTGTGATTTAATAGCTTGAAATTTTGGATTAGAGAAAAAACAATGATATAGAACTTGAAACTTTACGGGAGGAATCTTTGTCAAAGGGTTGCGTTGTAACTCTAGAAAGAAGGGTATGCTTTTTGTTCTTGTCCTTTTTTTTTTTTTTGGTGTGTGTGTCCATGCTTGTCTTTACAACGGTTCCACTCTGTGATAGGTTAGGAATGTGACTTAAAATTGAGAAACAGTTTTCAGATGTGAGTCCTAAATTGGGAGTTGTTGGATTAAGCTCTCTTCATTGTTTTCAATTACAATTTTAAACTAATAGTCTAACCAGCTATTGGAAGAAGAATCATGTTCATATGTCCATCTGATAGCATGTCATGCATATCTTTTTGTTTTCATCCCATGATTTTGTCTTTAATATGTCAAAGATTTGACTACTGCATTAGCTAATGTGCAATTTCCAACTTAGTTTATGATATGTTTAAAATGAGCTGAAAAATGGTGATTAAGTTTAGTAGATAATGTTAGTTAACATAGATAATGTCAATACATTTAAATCTATCTAAAAGAATGTGATTTTTTTTTCCAATAGATAGCCTTTACAGGGATAATATATTGTTTTCTTCTTAACTCATTTTCTAGTCTAAGTCATTGCAACTATTAATTTCTAGTTGCCTTTCGGTTGGAATGATTGCGGGTATATGCTGTAACAAAGTAAAGGGATACACTTCGTAGAGAGCAGAACAAAAAAAGTTATGCAGCTGCTCTTTTAAAGGAAAAGGATAAAATAATTAATCAAGTTATTGCTAAAGGTGGAGCTTTATAAACTCTACATGTTTATTTGATGCTTTGTTCTGTACAGTATAGTTCTTGTTTGGGAAAATTTTATTGCTTTATCATGAATTTGATGTGGGGCAACTATGTTTTCCATTGTGTTATAATAAAGTAATAATAGCATATGCATGTGGGACAATCAAATTTGTCACACATGGTCCCAAATACGTTTATATAAATTATTTAAGTCAATGCAATGTGTCATTATCAATTATTAATATTCTTTTTGGATTTTTATTTCAGTCTTGGATATATTTGCTACTGTTTCTTTCAAATCACGCTTTATAACTAAGTTGGAGGGCCCTTTAAGCTTTTCACAGTGCACGCGATCAAAACCAAGGTATTTTAATTCTTTAATATGCATTTACAGGCAATAAACTGAGTAAATTAAATACATTTTGACATGCTTAATAAATTAACCGAACTTTCTTTATTGATTATTTTTGTCTATTGTTTTGGATATTTGAGTTTGGCTTGTATGGATGTACCAATTGTTTTTTTTTATTGTATTGTTGCTTGCTTTTTTAATATGCAAATATTCGTTAATATGTGAGGCTAGCATGTTTTGATCTTTTCTTATTTTTCGTTGTACATGTGTGTAAGTCAATGTTATTTTTTTATTTTTTTATGAAATAAGTAATTTGAAAGGCCAATATTGTTGTTTCATGTTTGCCCTCTTTTATGTGCCAGGATCACAACTCGTTGAAACTAAAATGGATAAGTCTTGGATTGATTGTAGTAGAATGTCTCCTGAGTATGAAAAGGGGGTTGTCGAATTTGTGAATTTTGCTATTAAAAATGTAGAAGATGCTAGCGTCATTAGATGTCCGTGTTATAAATGTAGGAATTTGGTATTTCGCACACCCACGATTGTAACCGAACATCTTTATTGGCACGGTTTTGTAAAGTCTTATAAAATTTGGAAGTGGCATGGGGAAGATGGTCGTGCGATACCATCTTCTAATATAGATATTTCATTTCACTCAATGGACTTCAATTATGATAATACGACGGATATGGTCAATGATGCTTATAATGATTGTGAGGGAGATCCTAAGTCATTTAGAAAACTATTAGAAGAGGCTGAGAAACATGTGTATCCAGGTTGTACAAAATTCACCAAGTTAGGCACTTTGGTGAAGTTGTTCAATATAAAGGGTAAATTTGGGTGGTCTGACAGCAGTTTTACAGCACTGTTGAGTTTTTTAAAAGAATTATTGCCTGAAAAAAATGAAATTCCAGCGTCTATGTATGAAGCCAAAAAAACAATGTCTGCTTTAGGCTTAGAATATGTGAAGATACATGCTTGCCCAAATGATTGCATACTCTACAGAAAAGAGTATGAAGGGCTTTCTGAATGCCCTACTTGTGGGCTGTCTAGATGGAAAAGAAAGGATGGTAGTGTTGACAAGTATAGGATAGGTATTCCAGCAAAGGTTTTATGGTACTTTCCTCCCATTCCTAGATTTAAGCGTATGTTTCATTCATCGCAAACTGCCAAGGATTTAACTTGGCATGCAACTAAGAGGGTAGTTGATGGTAAGCTCCGACATCCTGCTGACTCACCATCATGGAAGTTAATAGATAATAAATGGCCTACCTTTGCATCCGATCCTAGAAATCTCCGTCTTGCGCTATCGGCTGATGGAATCAACCCACATAGCTCTCTTAGTAGCACATACAGTTGTTGGCCGGTTATTCTTATAACATATAATCTTCCGCCATGGCTGTGTATGAAACGAAAGTTTATGATGTTGTCCTTATTGATTTCTGGTCCTCAACAACCGGGCAATGACATTGATGTATACTTGGCTCCGTTGATTGAAGACTTGCAAACTTTATGGGATTATGGGGTGGAGGCTTATGATGCTAGTAGAAAGGAATTCTTTAACCTAAGGGCTGTTTTGCTATGGACCATAAATGACTTTCCAGCATACGGGAATTTAGCGGGTTGTACTGTTAAAGGATATAATGCATGTCCATATTGTGGCATAGACACACCTAAATGCAGACTAAAACATAGTGGGAAAAATGCATATATAGGTCATCGTCGTTGGCTTCCTAGTAACCATGAATTCCGAAACCAAAAGAAAGCCTTTAATAATAAAATAGAGAGAGATCCACCTCCAAAACCATTGAATGGTGAGGAGATTTTTCAACTGGTTGAGTCTAGTACAAATCAATGGGGGAAAAGTAAAAGTAAAAAACGCAAAAGTTTTGACAACAGTGAAGGTGTGTGGTGGAAGAAGAAATCAATATTCTATAATTTAGATTATTGGAAGTACTTGTTGGTGCGTAATCAATTAGATGTAATGCACATAGAAAAAAATGTTTGTGAGAGCATATATGGAACACTGTTGAACATTTCAGGGAAGACCAAAGATGGCCTTAAGTCAAGGATGGATCTTGTGGCATTGGAAATTAGGGCTGAATTAGCACCAGACGTTAAAAATGATAAGCAAACATTTCTACCTCCAGCTTGTTATACTTTAACTAGAGAGGAAAAAATCAGATTCTGCAAAGCTCTGAAAAGTATCAAGGTTCCAGATGGGTATTCTTCAAACATAAAAAATCTTGTGTCAATGAAGGACTTTAAACTTCAAGGCCTTAAGTCCCATGATTGTCATGTTCTCATGCAACAACTTCTACCCGTCGCTCTTAGGTGTATCTTACCAAAGCATGTTAAAGATGTTATCATCAGGTTGTGTTTCTTCTTTAATTCCTTGTGCACAACTGTAGTTGATGTAACAATATTGGATAAATTACAGATGGACCTTATTGTGACTTTGTGCTTACTAGAAAAATGTTTCCCCCCGTCTTTTTTTGATATTATGGTTCATCTTACTGTACATTTGGTGAACGAAGTTAGACTATGTGGCCCAGTCTATCTTCGGTGGATGTATCCATTTGAGAGATACATGAAAATTCTTAAAAGTTATGTTCAGAATCGTAACCGTCCTGAGGGCTGCATAGCGGAGAGTTATGTTGCAGAAGAAGCATTAGAATTTTATGCAGAATATATGTCAAATATGTGTACTGTTGGGCTGCCACGTGGACATATGCAAAACTTGTCAATTGAGAAGTCCTTATCTGGTGGAAAATGAGTGCAAGTTAATCCAAATTTGCTAGATCAAGCATATTTGTATGTATTACACAACACACAAGAAGTTGAACCATACATTAGGTAAAATATTCATCCACCTAACTAATAAATTTTAATATTTATTCAATTGAATTAGATTTTTTTAATATAATAATCTGTAATTTTTATGCTTTAGTGAGAACATGCAATGGCTTAGAACTAGTTATCCACGTCAAAATGACAAATGGTTGCAAGATGAACATAATCGCACCTTTGCTGATTGGCTGTCAGATAAGGTGCATTCTCACTTTTCTATTACATTTCACTAGTCATAACCTATCCACTTCTTCTTATTAAACAAATAGTAAGTTTTCTGAGATGTTTCTTGCTTGGTAGGTGTATACAGAGATAGAAAATGGTGTTGTTATATCGGATACCCCTGTATTTGGATATCACAAGGGCCACTTCCTTTTGTGGTTAAACACTCAGGATACGACATTAATGGTTTCCACTTTGTAACGCGAGATCGAGACTCTACTCGTGTTACTCAAAATGTGGAGTGACTCTAGTTGCGAAGCTATGCATGTTGCTAGTGCAAAAGATAAAAATCCTATAACATGTGACATGACATTTTATGGAGTTATAGATGAAATATGGGTTGTTGATTACCATTTGTTAAAATTTCCTCCGCTAAAGTGTGATTGGGTTGAAATAGTGGTGGTGTGAAGAAGGATGAACATGGATTCATCTTAGTGGACCTAAATCGGTTAGGGTATAAATCAGATCCATTTATATTGGCTTCTCAAGCCAAACAAGTTTTTTATGTACCTGACCAGATTGAAAAAAGGTGGTCAGTAGTGTGTCATATGCCTACTAGAGGCGATCCCAGCCTTACAAATGAACATGACGTGCAAAATACAAATGAACACCCTCCGTTCACCACTGAATTACCAACTAATGAGTTATTAGAATCTGCCGACGGTGAAAATGTAATCTATGCACGAAATTCTAATGAGGGAATTTGGATTAACGGCTGATATACCCTTTTACAGAGTTGACAGTAAGTATCTATGCATGAAAGACTAATTATTGTTTATTATTTCATTGTAACTAAGCTTTAAAATTTATGATTGTACAAATTGTAGCTTTTGGATGTGTTAGTTTCGTTAACATGTTCAGGTGTTGTGGCTTTAATCTTTTATGTTATTTATAATATTTTTAAGCTGTTATTTTTTGTTTATTAAGGCTAATTGTTATTTTTGTTTTTCAGGTGAACTTAAATGGATAAAGGAAAGGGTATTTCTAAGAATAATGTGCTTGATGCTAGCAATAATGGTATGGATGATGATTACGATGATCTTTTTTATGATGGCACCAATCATGATGTTCCTGAAAATGCTATGGGCTCTGACTTTGAAGAAGATGAAGAGGACATGGTAGGTGCTGCAGACGTTGTTGCAGGTGCTGATATGGATGCTCCAGAGAGTAGTAATGCGACCAGGGGTGTGAATATGGGTGCTAGGCAGAATAAAAAGCTAAAAACGAGGAAAGGGAAGATTGTTGTACAATATAATGTACTAGGCGTTCCTGCTGGTGATGAAGCCACTGAGCTAGCTTCCTATATTGGAGTCTTAGCTCGTACTTCAGTTTCGATTTTATTTTCTGATTGGCGTAAAGTTCCAGCGGAGACGAAAGAGCGTTTATGGGAATCCATTCAGGTAAATTTCCAAATTATTTAACCCATTGATCTTCAATCAATTGTTTTAGTCTTGTTAATTATTGTAACATCATATATGGTATTAGGACTGCTTCATCGTTCATCCTAACAAGAAAAAGCGATTCTTTGCAATCAATTGGGCATGCATTTCGTAACTTCAAGTACATGTTGGCAAGAAAGTACATTTTTGCCAATGTGACGAGATCGGAAGAGACTATACTGAGACCTCCAATTGATTATCCCCAAATCAAGAAACCTGTTTGGATAAAGTTTGTCGATCAGCGTTTATCAGATGCCTTTCAAGTTAGTATCTTCGACTTACACTATATGTTTGACTTAGGTTTTCTTACTTGTTAACATTTGTAGACATATACAAATAAACACCTTTGGATTCATATGAAATTATTCAGAAAGTCAGCTGTGCTAATAAGGAGAAAAGAGCCTCTAACAAGTTGAATCATCGACTCAGTCGAAGAGGATATGTTGGATTGATGCAAGATATGGTAAGTATATGGCTCTTAGTTTTTATTACGTTAATTTGTTAAAATTATTAATTATTGTGTGGACTTAAATAATATGATTTGTTTAGCTACTAGTGCTCCGAAACCGGTCTTTTAGAAGACTTAGTGGCCAGGAGTGCACTTTGGAAGAGAGCTCGGAGAATGAAAAATGGGGTTATGACCACAGGCGAGAAGATTGTAATGAAAATGGTGAGGACCTTCAATAAAGTTAAATGTTCTTTAATTAGTTTACCCTTATTATATTACAATTGTATGCTATTTCTAATTTATTTCTGATGATGATAGGAAAAGCTCAAAAAGGAGGCTGAGAAAGGGTCTTTGAAGTCAGATGGAAGAAACGACATTCTTGCACAATCATTGGGAAAGCTTCCTCGAGCTGGCCATATGCAAGGTCTTGGTAAATTTGTAACACCTACCAAGTACTTTCACACAGTTCATGTGCATAATAAGCATGCTGCAGAGACTGACCTGCATGCTTGGAAGCAAGCAATTGAAAGCCAGCTGGAGGAAATCAGTAAACAATTAAAAAGGACACCTCGACACTCAGATATGGGAAGTTGCACCTTCCCCCCCGTTCCTAGCCATGGTGTTGCTGATTGTTTGGAGGAAAATGACAATGACAAGGTGGATGTAGTTGAACAGAAGGTTAGTTACTTTTTTTTCTCCAGCCTTAAGAGTATTAGGATTGATAGTAGGTTTATTAAGTATAGATTTTTTCCTTTGTAATTTTCAGGAGCCTCCTAACTTAGATAACTCAATCGGTGGCCAGGAGAGGAAATCCTCACCTGGAAAAAAGGTAGAAAAGCAAGAGGAAGCCGATGAAAAGGATGAGAGTACACCAAATAAGAAAAGAAGGACAACAAGAAACATTACTGTCATGCCAAGAAAAAGTCCAAGACTCAACACCAACTTGCCAATGGGTGATGCAAATGACGGAGAAAAAGCAAAGCTTGGTAGTTCTAGAAAGTCATTATTTCAAGAGAATGTGCAATTAGCTGATGGTCTATGGCAAGTTCCACCTGATAGCCCAAGAACAAGAGCTGCAAAGCTGAACAGAAACAAAAGGAAGAAAGGTGCAGTGCAGCATGTGCCGAGAAACACTAGGCACGCGGCGGCAATGCACAAAAACAGTCATCCAATGCTGGAACTCTTTGGCAGATTATGTGACATGTACTTACCTCCATCCAATTTGGATTCCATATTGGATTGATGATGATGTATTTCAGCTACAAGGCATTGTAGCCCATGTTGGGAAAATGGAGTGTGATGCGATGTTGTGATGCAAGCAGTAGGAGTTAATGCTATTGAAGTATATATTGCGTAAGAAATTTTTTTTCCACTTTAATTAATTTATATGATGTTGCAATACTTGTCTAATGACAAGTTTTGATTTTTTGCATCTACTGTTTCAGGTTGCTATATGACTCGATTATCCCAAATAAAAAAGAAGTAAGACCATTTGCATTCATATGTCCAGATTTGTGTCACCCCATCCTGGACAAATTCAGACATTTCCGTCCAAAGTAGAAAGCAGAAGGTGTGTGCAAGCGCTTGAAAAAATCCCGCAAAGGACAATTCTTGTTCATGCCATACAATCCCAGGTCTGGAAATTTCAAACTGTAATCAAGTGTTCTAATAATTATTTATTCATTTTATCTTGTCTTTTATAACTGTTGCTTTGTTTTCTTTGCCTTTTTCTATTTTAGCTTCCATTGGGTTTTGGTTGTGATTGATGTGGTAAAAAAAGAAGTGTTTTATTTAGATCCTAAGGGGTACAATTCTCTTGATCCTGATTTAGAGCAATTTGATTAAATCGTATGTATTCCTTTCCATCTCATAATCCTAATATTCTTACTTTCCTTAATATATTTTCGATACTTTAACCAATGTACTTTATTCATACTGTGCTATGACAGCTGAGGATTGTAAAGAAAGACGGAATTATGGCTCTAAGATGAGATTTGTGAAGGTAAACTAATTATCTTAACTAAAATTTTGTGTATCTACCACTTTAAGCCTAAAATAGAATATATTTATAATTATTTTTTTGGTTTATAAGCGTGAATAGACCCCAAAGAACCGGGAAGCGTGGAATGTGGTTATTATGTCTTGAGGTTTATGAAGGACATTATAGCGGACTTTAGTTTCTTTGATGAATGAAGTGAGTCGGTGATGAATAAAATCATAGGATTTGTTTATACCATGTGCCTTTGCATTGTTATGGAAATTTGATACCAACTAATTTTATGGTTTTTAGTTTCATGGGAAGGTCGCATACACTCAGTGAGATTGATGACGTTCGTTTGGAGTGGGCTAATCACTTTGCTCGAAATCATTAACGCAGCAAAAAATGGTTAGTATGAATTTAAAACTATGCGTGCAAACATTTTTATTCTTATATATTATAATTGGTTAAAAACTCTAGACAAAGTGGCAATAACAAAACAACCTAGCTAGCTACCCGGGTTTCTTTGGCAATAACAAAGACAACCTAGCTAACTACCCGGGTTTCTTGAAGTAGGCTTAATCTTTTATTTGACCAACAAACACTGCGAGCAAAGTTGTTTTCATGCTCTGAAACCTATAGAGAATAACAAAGTTGTTCCACGTTTTATTTCATCAAGGAATTAAGTTGTATCTTAAACCTGTAGTTTTAGTTTAATTCAGCGTCTTTATAATGATATGTTGGTATTATCATTGGTGCTGCACATGCAAATGAGTTTAAATTTGTGATGATTCTTTGTATCTAAAACCTAATGGTTTTATTGTAGTAGTTAATTAATTCTTTATAACAATAATGCTAGCTATATTCATTAGATGTTGCACATGCGAGTTGTGAATTGAAGTTCTTTGGATTTGAGAGTTTGTTGGGTATTTGTGGAAAATGGCAATTCATGTCTTTGGAAGTTTCTTGAAATTTTGGGTTAAGTTAAAGACTCTGACCACTTGATGTCTTCTTAGCTTGTAAAACTTGACACATTTGTTCTTAGTTGCGGTGAATTGATATTGTTGGATAAAACCCTTTTTGGATGACATTATTAATATAATTTGCTTTTGACTTAATATGATGTATAATTTCATTTTTGGTTCATATTCATTTATGCCTAAATTTCATATATAGGAATGCATAAATTTAAATGATTTGGGTTCATATGAATTCATGCTGAATTTCATATATAAGAATGCATAAATGTAAATAAAATAATTTATAATTATGTTGAGCATAAATTTAGAATGTGACAAAAAAAAATTGGTCATAAAAAAAATTTAATGACATAAAATATCAATCACAAATTCTGTCACAAACGTAATATTTTACCCGCCAAAATTGTCCAGACAGTAATTCACGCGCGAAAATTAATTTTCCGCCAAAAAAATCAAAATAAATAAAAATTTCACATTTCCATAAAAAAATTTAAATAATTTATTTTTTTCCATGACTGACATATGACATTTAAATGGTATCATAAAATAATGACATACTTGTTTTTCTGTCATATAAAAAGAATGAGGGACATAGGCGATAGATAATTTCATTTTGTCATCCACCCACCTTTATGATAGATTATTCGATGCGTCATTGAGTTTTCTTGTAGTTATAAATAAATTTAACAAATAAGTACAATTACAACATATAGTTATTCTTAATTTTTCCGACTGAATTTAATACTGTGGAGTGGAAATCTCTCAAACTTTATCATCACCAGTCCCATTTCGGTCCTCCTTCTGTTCATAAACAGCGAATCTATCTTTCTTTTTGCCCCACAGAACGCAATAAAGCCCCACAACGATGAGAAATGCCCTATCAAACTGCAAAATTGCCGACAAGACACAAAACTTTAATTTGTTTTCAAAATTTAGCATATATATTAATTAATTATTAACTGTACATGTTCCTGAAAGCTGACCTGCCCAAGTGAATTCTCTCTGCAAAAGCAATTGCGGAGAATAATGCCACAATAACGAGCTGTAAAGGACTGAACATTGCTGCAAAAACTGGCCCCTTAACGCTAATACACCATGTTTGTAGGTAATAGAGCAGCGCTGAGTTTATAACTCCTAAAATCAATTAATCATATGCAGCTCAATTAGCTCTATATATGATGGATGCACAGGTGAGGATGTCCACATTTTTCAAAATTCAGATTTGTACTAGAATCACAATTGTATAGCTAGCGTTGTACAACTCTAATTCTAGTTCATATCCGAAGTTTAAGTACAAAACCTGAACGTCCGATCATGAGCATGAGTTATAAAATCAAAAATATTTAAAATAAATTTGTGTTTGATGTTAAGTATATATAAAAGTATACTCACACAGTACACTATGGTCAAAAGTTGTGCGTTCCAGCCCAGCTTCCATAAGGTAGGGTTTCTTCCGAGGAACAAGGCAACGAAAGAAGATTGCAATGACGCAAAGAAGCAAATTAAAGTATTCATTGATAACGGAGCCGGGTAGTCTTTGCTGACCATAGCCTGTAATGGTAAAGCATTTATACAAAAATATATATACGTTAGGTATCAGATGATTGAAATCATTATCTGTCAAGAATAAGGTGATGATGAACATTTATACGTATTTAGCAAATGTTTTAACGACTGTTACTCTTATTTTACCTGAAGGATAAGCCATGCACTCCATGCAATGTGACTGGTGAGAATAAGAGCAGAGCCTTTGAACCAATTTTCATTACCATGATGCCTTAATTGATCGGTATTGTAGATGTTTATGAGGGGCTTTTGCACAAAGCCTTTCAGTAGGTATCCTCTTTTCCAGAAGGTAAAGATTAGTGACCCACCAATGCAAATAATTGTACCTAACACTTTTGCTCCACCTCTGCCACTAGTTATCTTCACTTTCTCCATCCTGATCCAGTATGCATGAATTCGTAATAATATTGCTAAAGTTGCTAGGGTGTGTGAATGTTCTTAGTACTTATAGCGTTTGAGCTATTTGTCAAATAAGTAGCTTTTGTAATTAAAAGAAAAATTTTATTCAAAACATGTCTGTTGTCTATATGTTTTTGTTAAAATTTAATTGGTTATTCTCTATGTTTGAGAAATTGCTAGATTCGAAAAGCTTAAACTAATGGTTTATTAATTATTAGGGCCAAATGCTAGCATCAAATACAAGTCTTAACTGCTCTACTCTCATGAAACATGGACTAAGAGGAAGCTTACAGATTAGTTGAAAGACTGGAGCTTAAAATTAGTGATTAGGATTTAAAAAAATAATTGAAAGAATTTGCATGTAGGATACCAGCTTGTTAGAGAAACCGTTTGACACAAAAACTTAAGTATTTAAGATAAGTCTTAAAAGGATATATAATATAAACCACTACAATATATTAGATTTATTTGAAATTTTTATTATAACAGAAAAAATGTTATTTTCAATTAAAAACTTGCATCTAATAGCTATGACAGTATCAACGAAGACAATTTGGTTATGTTCTGAAAATATAGTGATTAACTCGATAATTGGCGCATACCCGAGTGATTAAACGAAAATTTACCAGCGTAAAAATAGGAAGTTAAGGAAATTAAATGATTAATACCCAAGAAGAAACGCCAAGAGAAACGTGAAACTGGGAATAACATTACTCAACGCAGTAGCTACTGTTGGAGAAACGTAGGAGAAACCAGTGTAATACACATTAAGATGAATGGTGGCACCAAATAATGCAAGCACAAAAATCTTTGCCATCACTGCAAATGAGAGTTTGGGGCGTTGTTTCCTGCTTCGCAAATACATTAACATTATTGCAAACGAGATCTATAACATTATTTCTCAGGGATATGATAGTATACGTTGAATCAAGGAATTTGAATCCAGTGCTGATATGAGTTATATTGATTTTTTTATGTCGCATATATTCATATCAGTGTGCACATAGTCTTTAATCTTAATTTAATCTTACTAATCATATGTAGTTTTAAAAAAAAATTCGCACAAAGTCATATCAGCAATGAATCCAAACACTGAATCAAGACCTACTATACTTAAGAATTATTATGTCTTTAAGAATTAACAAGTGCGTACCTTTCGAGGACATAAGCAATGGGCCCTAACAAAACCATGGCAAGTACATGCCGGTAAACTACAAAGACCAGATGATTGAGTCCCTTTTCGAGGGAAATTTTCACAAGGATATTTGATCCACCATAAGCAAATTGAACAAGTATCATTGCCACATAAGGCCTATAGGCTTCCATGTTTATGCAATTCATTTTGCAATTCATAATCAGGGGAGTTTCATGCACCTTGTTTATAAAGGATTGGAGAATTAATCTCAGCCACTTCTCTTACTATACGTACTTAGGCCTTTTTTCCTTTTTCCTTTTAGTTTATTTAAATAAAATTAATGGATTACACATCTTATTGCTCAGGTAGTGGAATTCATTATCATTCCAGCATTATATATGATGACGCTCCACTGCCACTGTTGGCATGCACACACCACTAGAACAAAATTGTTAAAACTTCTCTTTAAAAATATTGTTGGTCTGTTATCTATCAGTTAATTGAGTTTTTGATTCAATTAATCAGAGATAAAGTCTCATGTTTCACATGAAGAGATCTATTAAGATTTATCTTAAGTACTTTTACACGGCCTTACCTGTTAAATTAAACTTTTGAATCAAATAGTCATTGTTCCTTACAAAATTTGGTGCTGTTTGTAGAGCTAGAATACTAAGAATAAACATCGTCAAAAAATTTAAACTTGAGTCAATCCTTAACTTTTAAGTTAACCTTTAGATATGAGTTAACATCATGAATTTTCATTCTACTAATATGGGGAACAAGTATATAAACTTGACGCCCATTAACCTTAGAACAAGATCACCTTACACATGTTGGGAGCTGTTAAGGAGAAAATTTTACACACAGTTCTGCTAAGAAATTTGTTTGAGATCAACTACCTTCCACATGACAAGAAACATTTTTTTTTGGGGGTGGATTGACCAAGTGACAGAATTAATTTTGAGGCAACCCACATTCTTTCAATTAGTTTTTGAACACAAGTTAGAAATCTTGTATAGTGAATATAAAATAGAAATAAACAAATAATATCTTACAAAAATATCGGACAACTAAAGTTTCAGAATTGGGAAGTAATATTATATTAAGGCAATATTCATTTCCTTGTTCATTTCCTTCGGCATGCCAAGTCTAGGAAGTAACTTGAAAAGCAATGGCCATGATTTATTTAGTCAGTGAAATTGTTGTACTATAACTTTTAAATTATAATTATTGTCAAAAAAATTATAATTATAAAATAAAAATTAATAGTATATAGTAGATATGATTTTTAATTATAATTTTTTATCATGTAAGTAGTAGAGCAAATCAATCTTTAAGTCACAATAATTAATATTTTTTAAATATTTTAATATTGTAACTTTTAAATTATAGCTTTCCAACCTCAATATTAAATGGGGCTTAATATTCCCTCTCTTTTATCACTTTTTCCTCTAATTTTCTTTAATTGTTCAAGTTTGATATCACTTTTCCACTGAAGCCCACCTGAATAATTATTTGGCAAAAAGCTTGATTTAAAAATCAGTTGCACCAGCACTTGTACGTCACTAACTCGATATTACAAAATAATTTTTTTTTAAATAGTTATTACACCCATACTTTGTTTTAGGTTAAAATTATTTTCATCCATTAAATTAAAAAATGTCAAAATCTAACAACCCATATGTACTGGCTATTTGTTACAGCTGATCTAACATAAGCTTTGCCTCTATTCTATATTGAATGTTCAACCTAGCTGAAATGTTAGCTATTGCCTATTGTTAATTATAGCTCGGCTCATTTTCTTATCAAATTTCTACGGATGCCGAACCTTGCGGTGTGCTTCCAACTTTGTTGAACATGCCTGATGCACATTTAATTCTCCAGTCACATTCTAATTAATCAAAGTTCAGCCACTTTCTCCCAATAACCGAATTCAGCCATGTAAATTAAGTAGTAAAGAAACATGCGGCCAAGCACTTGCCAACTAGTGAGATTGAAGCCAAGGTGACCGAACTAGGAAACTCGACCACTTTCGGCCATTAGGATTTGGTAACTAAATAGGTGGTGCTTCTTCATTCTATTCCCACTTAAATTTTATGGTCCTAATTTTGTCTTCGTTTAAACATTAAAAAAAAATCATAATCAAGCAAACCCTAATTGATTGAAATCAACATAGTTGTCCATTATATGTTCGCATCCCCAATAATCGCGTCATTGTTGCTCGCCACCGCCACTCATTGCTGATGCTCGCTGTTGCCCTTACGTCGGTACCACTCGATGTTGTTATAACTTAAGAATGGCAGTAGGTGGAGCTAGGGCTAGGCCTCTACATGATTCATTAGGTCTGGCCCTTAAAAAGCCCAACCTTTAAATCGTTGGGTCGGGTGAGATTTTTTCATTCGTTTTTATTTTGAATTTTTAAGAGTTTTGTTAGGGTTTTTATTTTATAAAAAGTGTTGTATTTAGACTTGTTAAAAGTGTTTTTAGAGTTTTGTTTTATAAGAAAGTGTATTTAGAATTTTTAAGAGGCCTAAAGGTAGGCTTGGTCTTTCCGGTAAAGCCTTAAACTTAACCTGATGATGAATTGGGTCGAGTTCTTGAGCCTTAACTCGACCCTTGTACATAAAATTTGGGCCAAAACACTACCAATTGAGGCTGACCCAATCAAACTTTGGGCCAAGTTGGACCATTTTACTATCCCTATTACTAATTGATTGAGGAATTAGATATACACAAATCCTAAATCATATTATTATTATTATTATTATTATTATTATTATTATTATTATTAAAAATGGTGTTCAATAATTAATTAAAGATGTTAGAGTATCGTTTTTTAAAAAATGTGTCAAGATTCATAAAAAAAGTTAATAATAATAATAATAATAATAATAATATTATTATTATTATTATTATTAACAATAATTTTTGAATAATAGTAACCACAATTAAAATATATAATAATGATGATGACAATAGTTAACTAATGGTTTTTTTAATAACCAGCTACAATCTAAGCAATTCTAATTTTGATTACAAGATAAAAGAAACACATCAATATGTTGTGCGCAGAAATACGGAATCAAGACACCAAATAATCACAAGGTAAAATAAAAGAGACAAGAATTTTATGTAGTTTGCCAATTATGCCTATGTCTACTTGCGGGAGCAAGAGAAAATAATTATATTACTAACAATTATTAAAGTACAATATTTAAATAAAAAAACTTTACTTCTCAAAACTCAAATACACATAATATTCTTACACACACTTGAAAGGAAAAACCTCTCAAATATACACTCGTCAATTACTCACTCACCCAACAATTCTTTACTTGAATTGTTTCTCTCAATTTTTTTTTTTTTTTGGGGATGCATACAAGTGAAGATTGGTTCTCTATTTATAGGAGTGCAAAATTGCACTATTGCACCCGCCTCAGCAAATCGTCAAGATGATTGGTGTATGCTGTATTGAGTATATAAACTTTGGCCAATTTGTCAAGTTTTTTGACAAATTATTATAAAACTTTTTCTTTGTCAAAAAAACTTGTCTTAACTTTCACAAATCTCCACCTCGATGAAAATTTACCCAAATTTGAGCCGACTACTAATGAATCATCGTTCCAAAGTGGTTGCATCTTTATGACTATTTATGTAACCATAATCTAGGATCAAGCCAGACATAGTTCAAAAATTTTCCAAACTCAAGACATTCGAAGGATTTGAATTAGTTTCAAGTAATGTTAAAACCTAACTCCGAAATCATCTTTGTCAACATATTTGATAGATTACCTTTAGTATCGATATTTCTTAACAACACAACACCGCTCTCAATAACCCCCTCACATAATGATATTTCACATCTATGTGCTTTGTTCGAGCATCATATGTTTGGTCTTTCACTAGGAATATTACACTTTGGTTATCACATAAGACCTCAATATTTTCCTAGATTACTCTCAAATCTCCTAGCAAGCCTTTCAACCAAATACCGTCCTTTACAGTCTCGGTGTTACAATATATATGCCTATAATATTGATTTTATTGATAAAAAAACTTTATATATTTTTGATTAAAAATGTTGAAGCTTTCTTTAATAAACAATTTCTTAAAAGTTGTATAATATTTCTAGATGTATTCATGAAATTTGGATAATCGTTAACTTTAATCGAGAAAATCATTTTTGCGAAATTCTATAAAAAAAAATGTTGATTCTAAAAATAAAGGTGAACTGCAGTTAATCGTAAATGATTAACCGATAATTTCAGAGAGGTATTAACTTTTAATATTGAACCGTTTAGCAAGAATGGATAAGTATAATTTGTTTTGTAGGTTTCTAGAATTAAACGGTGAATCGTTAACATCAAGCGATTAACCAATAATTTCGAGAATGAAATTACATGTTAACCTTGAACCGTTTAGCAAAAAAACGATCAAGCCAAATTTGTTTTGTAGGATTCTAGAAATTAACGGTGAACCGATAATTCCAAATAGTTAACCAATTATTTGAAATTCAACCCAACGGTTATTTGAACAGTTAAAATGGTTAACCAATATAAGTTAACAAAAATCTGATTTCTCTCGAGAAAAGTAAACAACGACTAGTTTTCAGCTCCAACTATAAATTGGCTTAATTAATTTCAAATAAAAAGTGAACCAAGAGTTATCATTGAGTTAGCAATTGAGAATACAACCTTCATTGAGCCTTAAACTTGTTCTTGTTTAATTTGTTGACACTTTGAGCATTCATTTGTAATCATTTACATTGTGTGAGAAAAAAATCATTTGTAATCTTTGTTTTTGAGTGATTGTAAGTGTTGGAATATACTTGGGTTAAGAGATTGAGGATAATCTCTTGCTGTAAAGGTCTATTGACATATTGGAAGTCAATTGTAAGAGTTCTTTAGGCCTTAGAGGCTCGCTTAGTGAAATCCTTAAGCCCGGTAAGGTTGGAGGCATGGATTTAGGCGGGGATTGTCGAACCACGTAAAACTCATTGTGTTTGCTCTCTCTTCCTTACTCTTTTATTATTTTGTTTTATTAAATTTATTGTTTTTAATTCCATTAAGGCAATAGATTGAATTTTTGTATTGTTTATTTATCTTAAGTTGTAAAATCTCAATTCACCCCCCTCTTGGGTTGCATAACTAATATTTCACTCAGTTGTTGTTATGTACTCTACTTACTGTAGTAGAAAGAACAATTGTCGATGAAGAATCGACCTCCAACTAATCGGACCTCCACCCAATGTAAATACATAGCCCGTTGTTGATCTTCACTTGTCAAGGTCTCAAATAAATCGAATGACAATACCCAACATATTGTTGACTACAATTCTTCTTGAACAATAATCCAATATCAACTATCCCATACGGATATCAAAGAATCCACTTCACTTTGCAAGCCAATGATGTTTACCTAAATTATGCATGTATCAACTAAACATACTCATGGTTTGAGATATGTCGGGCATTGTACACACCATAGTATATATAAGTCTACCCACAACACTAGCATATGGAACACGAGCCATGTAGTTGCGCTCTTCTTGAGAAAAATGACACGAAAAAAAAGCTTAATTTGAAATAAGAAGCTAGAGTAGTACAAACTAGTTTGGTTTTGTCATCCATACTAAACTTTTCTAGCATTTTCTTCAAATACGACTTTTGAGTCAACCATACCTCCCATTCTTTTTATTTCTACGAATCTCCATCCAAAATATTCTCTTTGCATCACCCAAGTCTTTCATCTCAAACTCGAGAATCAAGCTGCTTCTTTAATCTTTTAATCTCACCTCTGTTCTTCAAAGCTTTATAGCATATCGTCAATATAGAGTAATGAGATAGATGAAAGTTCTTTCTTGTAGTATTCTAAAGTAAACATAGTGATCATGTTCACTTCGGTGAATTTTTTTCCCTTGTATGAATTAATCAAATCCTTGTACCACTTTGCCTTGATGATTGTTTCAATCAGTATAAAGATTTAATTAATCTACACACATGATTATTCTTTCCAAAGAACTTTAAAACCACAAGGTTGATTTATATATATTTTTCTTCCAAATCTCCATGTAAGAATTTCGTTTTAACATCCAATTGAGCCAACTCTAACTTATATTCAACTACCAAGGTAAGTGGGATACGAATGCAAGTATACTTTATAACTACAGAGAACACTTCATTATAATCAATACCTTCATTCTACGAGCAAATCCTTTGCTATGAAGATTGCCTTGTATCGAAGAGTTGTTTAATTTAAAAACCTCACTTCTTGGTATAGATTCATTTATTGCCAATAACCCTTTTACCTTTAGGTAACTCTATAAGTTCCCAAGTTTGGTTTTGATGAAGAGACTTCATTTCCTCTTTCATGGCTAACTTTCATTGATCACTTTCAGTACTGCATAATGTCTCACTGAAAGTGTTGGGATGTCATCATCAATAACTGAAAGTACATAGGCTACAACCATGTTTTTAGTAAGCCATCCGGGTTGCTTTATCACTCTTTTTGGTCTTCTTATTGCTATAATATCATTTTCATCTTCTACATCTTCAGTTATTTCTTCCTCTTATAAGATATCAACAACTTCTTCTTCTACTCTTGAGGTCTCCTCCAAAGTTTAAATCTTCTTTAATGGAGAACTAACTAGTACATATAGAGTTGCATCAAACTCCATTCATTGTAATGTCTCATTGGTTTTGTTCTCCACATGCTGAGAACTTGAAGTCTTCAACATAGAGGTTTCATCAAAAGTGATATCTTTGTTATACATAAACTTTTTATCTTTAAGATCCCAAAACACGAAACCTTTAACTCCACCTTTGAATCCCATAAAAATAGTCTTTCTTGCACGAGAATTAAGCTTATCATTCTTTACATGATAATAAGCTAGACACCCAAACACATGAATGGAGTCATAGTCTTATGTATACTTTCGGACCACATTTCCATATGAGCTTTATCTCTAATTACATCGAGAAGGCAACTAGTTTATTAAATGACTTGCGTGGCTCATATCCTCAACCCAAAATGTTTTTATCTAAATGAGCATTAGATAACACACACCATACTTTCTTTAATAAAATACAATTAATACGTTTAGCCACACCGTTGCATTTGCGGAGTATGTCTTATCGTAAGATGTCTTTTTATACCCTTACTCTAGCATACTTGTAAAAATGGATCGAAGTATATTCACCCTTATTAAATAAAACGCAATACTTTGATCTTTCGCCGGTTTAAATCTCCACTAGGGGTGGGCATCGGATCAAATTCGGATAGATCCAATCCGATCCGAACTAATTCAGATCGGATTCGGATTTGAAAGCAAATCTAATTGGATGAACTTTTGGCAATCCGATCGATTTGATTCTAATCCGGATTGGATTTGGATCAATCCGAATCATCCGATCGGATTTGCACTGTAAACAAAAAAAAAAACTAAAAATTAAAAAATAAGCTAAATCCTAAATGACTAATGGACTAAAGACTAACCTAATTCTCATCTCGATTCTGAGACTTACGGGCTTACGGTAGTCAGCCAACAACTCAAACTCAAACTATCAAACAAACGACACAACAAGCAGCCAAGTAAAAGCAAAATGCCAAAACCAGCCTCATCCCGTCATTCGTCTTGAACTTATTAATCCACCGGCGACCTGCGAGTCACACAACCACACTCATCACACTGTTGAGTGTTAGAAAGTGTATATTTATAAAGGAGAAATTCATCATTTTACACTTTAAATCTCACTAACATCTCTAATTTTATTTATTTAAGTCCTTTGTTATTTAATTATATATGTTTTGTTTTTATTAAGTATTTTGTGTATTTTAGGGTATCATGGTCATTTCACAATGAACGAGATATCGGATAGCAAAACGGACGTCACTTTTGAACTCAAGACAGTCGAAAACCTTAAGAGGAGCATAAAAGGAAAAATAGTACTGTTCACATGTACGGTACTGTTCACATGTATGCATCTTGTTCATGGACATCGCATTCACGACACTTTGTTCGGACCAAGCGTTCGTTCAAACCGTGTGCAAACCGTGTTTCTTGTTCAAACCGCGTGGTCAAACCGCAGTTCTTGTTCACCGATGACGTGGCGCAACTGTGCATCCAAACTATTTTTAATCGATGGCCATGATTCACTCAATGTATCTATAAAAAGGGGGCCTCCCCCCCCTAATTTGATACCCCTGAATCCATTTTTGAGCTTAGTTTTCTGTAATTCCTTCTCCATCTTGTATTTTCTACGTATTTTAATAAAATTCCCATTTTACCCCTAGTTCAATAATGAGTAGCTAATTTTCTTTCAAGCTTGGGTTGAAGGTGAAGTCTCAACATGTGTCATGGGCTTTAATTGGTAAATTTATTTTCTCTTCCCCTCTAATTTCTGTGGAGGTTTTGACTTTTCGTCGACAAATAATAATAATCTTGTCTAGTTACCGCCCTGATTTTACCGGCACCCTAGTATAAGGTTATTATTATTTGGCACGATAAGCCCCTGACACCATATTGATTAGGCGTGGTTCATGAGGTGTGGATTCCCCCTCATGATTTAATTGGTATTAATAAGGATTATTTAGCCTATGATGCATGTTGATACGGATCAGGATACCCAAGTACTTTATCTCAATAGTTTCCAATTTAATTATTTCGCAATCCAATTTAAATTCCAAAGATCATCTAAATCACTTCCACACAAATCCAACCACCCATTTACATAATTAATTCTACATATAATTAAAATCCACCTCCTCAGTGGGATCGACACTCAACACCATTAATTTATTCTACAATAGATTCGTAAAGGCCTTGCGAGTTCAACAAAATTTGCACAACAAGTTTTTAGCGCCGTTGCCGGGAGGTAAGTATTTTAATTTGTAGAATTAATTTTTTTAAAATAATTTTTTTATTATTATTATTATTACTATTAGTATTATTATTATTATTATTTTAGTTGTTTCCTTGTAATTTTTTTCTTAATTAATTAAAAAAGAAGAAGTAAATTTACATTTTTAGGTAAGAATTTCTTTTTCTCTTCTATTTTTTTTTCTGCAATTTAATTTTCAAGTTATTTTTCTTTGTAATTTTTTATTTGTCTTGTTAATTTATTTTTATTTTATTTATTGTATTTCACGTATTTTTTTTATGTGCTTTCATAGAAAGGTTGTAATAATATAATAAGGTTAGTATCGTAATTTCTCTTTCTTCTTTATTTTTATTTGTTTTGTTCTCAATTTATTTTCTTTATTTGTATGCATGGTCGTAGGTCATTATCACTTAATCTTGAACCTATAGACCTTGAATTAGAAAAAGAACACTTCACACACACAAACACATCGCACTTAAAGAAAAAAATTGAAATGGATTTGCAACAACCGAACCACGGGAGAGGCCATTTAAGGACTACTTGGTCCTTAGCTAATTTGAGCACATCATGCATTAGATACCCAAATGTAATGCTAGGAGTTTTGAGTTAAAACCTAGTGTGCTAAATTGTCTCCCAACATTCTATGGCTTAGAAAATGAGGACCCATATAATCATCGAATGATTTTCATACAATTTGTCAAACCTTTAAATATGAGAATTTTTGAGAAGATGATGTTAAACTTAGACTATTCCCATTTTCTTTAAAGGATAGAGCTCGTTCATGGTTTAATACATTATCGTTAATAGCATTACATCATGGGAACAAATGGTAACGAAATTTTTGAATAAATACTTGATTCATAAAACCAATGCTATTCGCAGGAAATCTCGAGTTCACCCAGAGAAGACGAGCAGTTTTTCGAAGCGTGGGAGCGATTCAATGGGCTACTTTTGAAGTGTCCACATCATGGGTATGAGAAATGGCACCAATGCCAATACTTCTTGGAAGGATTATTGCCAAATGTGCAAGAATGACTAATTGCGACAAGTGGAGGAGAGCTAATGTCAAAAAGTGCATCAGAGATTTGGGATTTCTTCCAGCGACAAGCGGATAATTCCCAACAGCGGAGTCGATCTCTCAGGAATACTAGAAGAATTAAAGGAGTGAATGAGGTTCACATTGGCGAGTCCGGTTCGGGAATCAAAGAAGTCAAAGAGATGGTTGAAGGCCTTTCTCGACAAATAGCATCGTTGACGACTGCCAAATCAACAGAGCCACATGACCATGACTCATATTCGAGATCAAGCCAATGCCATCGGTGTCATGAGAAAACCATCAAATTACAACCCATACTCCAATACATATAACCCCTGGATGGAGAGACCACCCCAATTTTTCATGGTCTCGGGGATTCCAACAGAATGGACCAAAGCAGCGGCTCGGCCCTCCACCAATGCAACCAATCCCTCAAGTTCCTCAAGCCTCTCAACCCACCATTTAGACCATACAATCGAACTAATTACTCTCAACCCGCACCATGGGAGGATTCATTCCAAAATTTCAAGAATGTTACTCAATCTACAATCGAAAATGAACCGCACCATTGATGGACTACGGAATGAGATGAGAGCGGGCTTCAACTCACAAGCCTAATCAGTTTCAAGCCTTGAGAAGATGGTAGGACAGCTTGCCTCTTCAATGCAGACTTTGGAAATGACTGTTGAGAAAGGCAAATTTCCAAGTCAACCAATGCCTAATCCTAAAGGAGTGCATGAAGCAAATACCAGTTCACCGCAACAGCATGGAGAGGTCAAAGCCGTTATGATCTTGCAAAAGGAAAAGAAGTCGACAATAAAGTGGAGATGCCGGTGACAAAATCAACTCAGACTGTACTGTAAATGCTGAGGACTCACCACCGGAGGAGAAAGAAGAAACCAACCCACGAGAATACGTTCCTAAAGCCCCATTTCCTCAGAGGTTAGCTAAAGGAAAGAAGGAAAATCCACAGTGAGATTCTTGAAGTCTTCAAACAAGTGTAAGTGTTAACATCCCTTTACTTGATGCAATAAAACAAGTTCCATCTTATGCCAAGTTTCTTAAAGACCTTTGCACTAAAAAGAGAAACATTCATGTTCGAAAAGACATTTTTAATCGAAAATGTTAGTTCTATACTCCAACACAAAATTCCTCTAAAATGTAAAGACCCAGGCTCCCCCACTATCTCATATAGTATAGGGAACCACACAATTGAGAATGCTTTGTTGGATTTAGGGGCTAGTGTTAATCTTTTGCCTTACTCAGTATTTGTGAAACTTGGATTGGGAGAATTACACCCAACTCAAGGTGGTGTTAAATTCTGCTTGCAGATCGGTCCACGAAAATCCCTCGTGGTATTGTGGAGGACGTGCTTATCCAGGTAGACAAGTTTTATTTTCCTGTTGATTTCATTGTAATTGACACTCAACCAATACAGGATTCAAGGAAGCACATCCCCATTATCCTAGGCCGACCTTTCTTGGCAACTGCGGATGCTCACATTCAATGCAGAACTGGAAATATGCAGTTGTCCTTTGGCAATATGACCATGGAGCTCAACATCTTCAACATTGCCAAACAACCTCACAATGCAGATGATGGGATTGTCGACGTGGATTTAATTGAAGCATTAGTTGATGATAATTTTGTTTCAAACCTTAGTGATGACCCTTTACAAACATGTTTAACTCACTTTGGTTTGGATTTTGATGTTGACAGATCAGTCGATGAGGTCAACGCCCTACTTGACTCAAAGACCATCTATGGACACTAATAAATGGAAGTCAAGAGTTGAACAACTAGCACCATCAGAGAAGAAAATCATCCCATCATCAGAGTCACCACCGAAACTCGAGCTCAAACCATTACCCAATACTTTGGAATATGCATTCTTGGGAGAAGAAAGCACTTTACCAGTAATCATCTCATCATCCCTAAATGACGAACAAAAAGGTAAGTTGTTGGATGTTTTAAAAGAGCACAAAGGAGCATTAGGATGGACCATAGCAGACATAAAAGGTATAAACCCAGATCGCATGCATTACATTCACCTTGATGAAAATGCTAAATCTACTAGGGAAATGCAACGTCGGTTAAATCCTAATATGAAAGAAGTTGTTAGAACAGAAGTGCTTAAGCTATTAGATGCAGGTATCATTTACCCCATTTCTGATAGTTCATGGGTCAGTCCTGTGCAAGTTGTTCCCAAAAAGTCAGGAGTCACAGTAGTTACCAATGCTGATAATGAATTGATACCCACTAGAGTGACTACAGGATGGCGCGTATGCATTGATTATAGAAAATTGAATTCTGTCACACGTAAAGACCATTTTCCTTTACCATTTATTGATCAAATGCTTGATAGATTAGCAGGCCATGAGTTTTATTGCTTTCTAGATGGCTATTCAGGGTACAATCAGATTCCCATAGCACCAAAAGATCAAGAGAAAACCACTTTCACTTGCCCTTTTGGCACTTTCGCATATAGGAGAATGCCGTTTGGATTATGTAATGCACCTGCTACATTTCAACGTTGTATGTTAAGCATTTTTTCTGATATGGTTGAACGATTTCTTGAGGTCTTTATGGATGATTTTTCTGTCTTTGGTGACTCATTTGATCAATGTTTACATCATCTAACACAAGTTTTGCAGAGATGTATAGAGAAGAATTTGGTCTTAAATTGGGAGAAATGCCATTTTATGGTAAAACAAGGTATAGTTCTCGGTCACATCATTTCATGCAAAGGTATTGAGGTTGACAAAGCCAAGGTGGATCTCATTTCTAATCTTCCTCCACCTAAAACAAATGAGAAGTAAGATCTTTCCTTGGGCATGCTGGTTTTTATAGACGTTTCATTAAGGATTTTAGCAAAATTTCTAGACCCTTATGCAATTTACTTGCTAAGGATGTACATTTTGTCTTTGATGATTCATGTCGTGTAGCGTTTGAAAAGTTAAAGCAATTGTTGACGTCATCACCCATCATTCAGCCACCAAACTGGAGCTTACCATTTGAGCTTATGTGTGATGCATCTGATTATGCAGTAGGAGCAGTATTAGGACAAAGAGTTGATCGAATTCCTCATGTTATTTACTATGCTAGTATGACATTAAACGATGCACAGTTGAACTATTCAACTCTTTGAAAAAGAAATGCTAGCAGTAGTGTTTGCATTAGAAAAATTTCGATCTTATCTCATTGGTTGTAAAATTATTGTGTTCACAGATCATGCTGCTCTGAAATATCTTCTCACAAAGAAAGATGCAAAAGCTAGACTAATTCGTTGGGTGTTGCTTTTGCAGGAATTTGACTTGGAATTCAAAGATAAGAAAGGGACAGAAAATGTTGTGGCTGACCATCTCTCTCGTCTCCACTTTGACATCAACACAGAACCTTTAACATTGAATGAGTCATTTCCAGATGAACAATTAATGAGTGTGGAAGTATTACCTTGGTATCTTTGATATAGTTAATTATCTTGTTACGGGTAAACTTCCGAGCATTGGACCAAGCAAAGACAGGGCCAAATTCTTTGCGGAAATAAAGAATTTTTTTCGGGATGACCCTATCTGTTTAAGTATTGTGCAGATCAAATTATTCGACGATGTGTCCGAGAGAATGAAGTTCATAACATCCTTTCGTTCGCCATGAACAATCTTGTGGAGGCCATTTCAAAGACTAAGAAAACAGGGACTAAAGTTCTACAATGTGGTTTCTATTGGCCAACTATATTTCGAGATGCTTACACCTTTTGTTCTTCATGTGATAGGTGTCAACGAATGGGAGCATTACACGAAGGAACATGATGCCACTAAATCCAATTTTAGTGATTGAGATTTTTGATGTATGGGGTATCGACTTCACGGGACCCTTTCCCCCATCTTTTGGCCATCATTACATATTGGTTCTTTTGTTGACTATGTATCAAAATGGGTAGAGGCAATTCCATGCGTAACCAATGATCATAAAGTGGTGATAGGGTTTTGAAGAGCAACATTGTTTCACGCTTTGATTCCCTCGAGCAATAATTAGTGATGGTGGTACCCACTTTGCAACAAATCATTCAAAGCACTTTTGACAAAGTACTCCATCACTCATAAAGTGGCGACTCCGTATCATCCGCAAAACCAAGTGGCAAGTTGAGATCTCCAATCGAGAAATAAAGCACATCTTAGAAAAGACCGTGAGGCCGAGACGAAAAAGATTGGTCATTAAGACTTGATGATGCATTATGGGCATATAGAACGGCGTTCAAAACCCCAATTGGGATGTCACCTACAAAGGCTAGTGTATGGAAAATCTTGCCACCTACCGTGGAACTCGAGCATCGTGCGATCGGGCCATCAAAAATTCAATTTTGACATGCAGCAAGTGGCTCAGAAAGACGACATTACAGTGGCAGAACTTGAAGAAATTCGTAATGATGCATACGAAAATGCCAAGGTTTACAAGCAGCGAATAAAAGTCTTTCATGATAAGTTAGATTATGCGAAAATCTTTCACCCAGGTCGAAAGTACTTTTATTCAATTCTCGCTTGCACTTATTCCCTGTAAGCTACGCCTCGATGGTCCGCCCTTCATTGTTCATACTGTTTTTCCACATGGGGCAATTGAAATTAAGGACCCAAAAAATGGTGTCACGTTTAAAGTTAATGGTCAAAGATTAAAGCCATATCTAGAGTACCAACCACATGGAGAGGACACCGAAATAAATTTAAGTGACCCACCAGATTTGAATTAAGATTTTTCTTTTCGGTGATTTATTTATTTATTTATTTTCTTCTGCTAATTGAAATCATTTGTGCATAAGTGTGTTTGTTTAACCATTAAGTTTTCTTTTATCACTTTTAATCATGAGACAGTTCCTCTTGAACATCCTTAGAAGACTTCAACGTGTCCAATCTCATCTTAGAGGCCAGATACGATTTTGTAAAACACATCGTATTTGGAAGCTAAAACCACTGGAGTTAATATCCCACGTTGAGGATTTAGAAAGCCAACTCAGAGACATTGAGAGCAGTGTCTACAACATCTAGTTGGAGCTTGAGGTAAATTCCATAAGAGGACGATTGTGATTTTCTTTGTGTGTTTTTATTTGTTACTTCGTTTGTGTGTTTTAGTTTGTCACCCCGGTTAAGTGGCGGATAACGGTACTCCGTGACAATCAAGTCGGTTACTCCAGTTTCCCACAATTACTGATCTTCTGAGGCGAAGGTATGGATAGAAACGAGATCTTAGCAAAGCTTCATAGTCGATTCCCTTCACTTCCTCAGAATGCCCTCCTCACAATCTATAAAGCTCGATCCGAACGCATGCGATTGCTCATGAGGAATAACATACCCGCGATATTCGGCCGGTTAATCGAGGCTAAAGTACGCTTGGCAGGTGAGTTGCCTCCTAAATTTATTGCATACATGCCTGGTGTGGTAAAGGAAATTATGCAAGAAAGCGAAGAGCTCGAAAGATTTCGGCTTTTGTCATAAGTGTGCGTAATGATATGCAATAAAAATGATGTTCTTTAGGAATGATGTCCGATAAAGAGAAGATAAGATTCAATTCATTAGGGATGGCTTGAATAAGCGAGTCATTGGATGATATCCTTTTGTCTCTTCAAACGCATCCCAGTGGATATGTGCAAGGAGCGATTCTCCGCTTATGGCCATCATTCCGTAAAGAGCATGCACGATCTGATCTCGGGAATCGACTATAAACGACCCTGTTTGCGCTTTATAAGAAAATGGATAGGAAGCCTATCCTCGACCCATAGAGGGCGTTGAAGCCGTTTCGGACGTAAAACCAGAGGAAGATGTAAGCCACGCCGCAACTACCGTAAATATCCTTTTTCTTTACTGTTGTTTTATTTCACTGTTGTTTTACCATTTGCATTATTGTCTTTAATAATTTTATATTTGTCATTACTTGCTTTTCCTTTTTACTGTTTCTTTTTTTTGACTTTCGAGCCATGTGCATTACATGATTAATTTGACATAGACATGATACCTCATTCACAGCTGTGATCCACTGCCGCCAAGATCTTTAAATATGATTCTTTTCGTTTGCACTCACAAATTATTTTTGAGAAGTATCCCAATGGCAGCTACTCCCAATAAACAATTCAAGAACATTTGTGTGCTTTCCGGATTTAACTATGGCAAATATAAAGAGTTCTTTGAGGCAGCCATTGATCTTGGTCGATGCATAGCAGAGAGAAAATTACACTTAGTATACGGCGGAGGTGACCGAGGGTTATCAAAATTAGTCTCAGAAACTGCTTTTGTCAGAGGAAGTCAAGTGTTAGGCATCATACCACAAACCCTAAAACCTTTAGGTCGCTTGTCTAACTCACCGACCTGGAGAAGAGTTAGTTGTCTCGGGTATGCAAGAAAGAATAATCGAAATGCTTAATCATGCCGATGCTTTTATTTTCTTACCGGGAGATCTTGCAACTCTGAGGCACTTATCACTTTAGCATCTTGGGCCCATCTCGCACATTCATCGAACCCCATCGGTTTGTTAAATGTCAATAATTTTTATGATGGCTTTATCGCATTTCTTAACCATGCAATAAAAAACTACTTCATTCCCTCTACGGTGAAAAAGCTTTTTATTTGTGCTCACACTGCTAATGAGCTACTTGATCTGTTACAAGCTTATCGACCAGAGCCAGATCCGAAGACCTTGGTGTTGGAGTGTACAAATAACGATGGTAACAATAGCAGCAGTAAGAAGTACAAATTAGATTTAAATCTCCGCCTGTAAATATTTTATTCTGTGTTGCACCACCCAGGTAATATCTTCTAAACTCTACTTCTTTCCTTTAAAACATTGAGGACAATGTTTAGTTCTGGTTGGGGGGAGGGGATAGTTGACAATTGTGGAATGTTGGTTAAGTTTTTACTAATTTTTTGTTGTAGAAACTAAATGCTAATCTTGTTTGTGTTGAAGATGGCTGAATATGGAGTGTAGTTACTCTAGAAACGCATCTTCTTAGTAAAAAAAAAAAAAGGAAAAAAAAAAATTTCTTATTTTTCGTGTGATCTTTCTAACTTTTTGACTTCTCCTTTATAAATATGCATTTTCAAATTTTGAGTCGAAGATGGCTGAATATAGAGTGTAGTGCCTCTAGAAACGCATCTTCTTAGTTAAAAAAAAAATTATTTTTCTATCATTTTAAGTGTAACATTTTCAATTAGTTTTTCTGCATCATTTTCACATTTCTGCATGCATAATTCCCTTTCATGTTTAGAATAGGTTGGGGGGTAGAATGTTGTTTAAAAAAAAAAAAAATGGTGAGTTTTTATTTTTGGATGACATGATGATTTTCGAATTTTAGTATTTGTATTATCTTTGGTCTTGAGTGATGTTACACTATGTTTGCTACTCTACATGTTGATGTCGGAGATAAATATGAGTTGCTTGAAAGAATTGACATGTCATAATAAATACCAAGTGAGCTTTTGAGCCTATTATTTTTCTTGGAGAGTAACCCTTTTTGCCCATTCTTCATACAGCTTAGCAGTATTATTATTTTATACATGATCTTTAGATTTCCTTGGAGTCAACCCTTTAAAAAAAAAAAAAAAAAATGCGTTGCTACATCTAAAGGTCCATTTAACTAGTAGATATGGAGGAGTATCTAGAGCCCTAAAAGATGATGGAAAGGCCGTCTTTGACCCGTTTGAGCCTTTCTAGCCATCCCTTATGTCAAATATCCATAGTTAGCCCTTTTGTGCCTTTTATTAAAAAAAAAAAAACTTTTCTTTGTCAACTTATCGTCTTCACCCACTCCAATTTGGAGTATTACCCGATATCTTACAAGTTCCATCACCTATTCATGTTTGAGAAAAATATAAATAATTGTTTTGTTTAGTAAAGTTATGCAATACAAAAAAAAAAAAAGAGAAAGCAAAAAAAAAAAAAGAGAAAGAAAAAAAAAAAAATTCTCTAAAAAAAAAAAAAAGAGAGAGAGATATAATACAATAATAAATAAGTGAAATGCATTTTTTTTAGTTTCCAAAAGATATTATTTTTCTCAAACATATATTTTGTTTTTCTATTTTCCTTTCTTTGTTAGCCATGTCCCTAGCCTACGTTATATCCTAATAAAAGTCCTTCTTGATTTTGGGAACTATAGTCAAGTAGAAGCTGGTTATATGGGCTATAAAGATGTAGTAATGCATAAAAAAACAAATTTAAAAAAAAATATATTAGGTTGACTAATATTCTGTTTGACTTGAGATCGTGTTATTTTTAAGCTATGGGCATATTTCCTTCATCTTGGTGAAGTGTGTGATATTATTTCTTTACTATCTTCACTCCATTTATCATTCATCAAGTGACAATTTTTATTGGGTTTAATTTCCTTGTGAGAGTGTCACTATTACCGGTGAAATTTTGGGGTTGGACATGTCATTTTTGAAAGTAGCTGTATTTACTTGGTTGATTCATGTGGATGGTTGATGTGGGTGTGATGTTTCTTTAGACTGGAGATAATGCTTATACTTTTATTTGATTGCTATCATTAGTCTGATTGAATAAACAAGTTTGTTTAAAAAAAAATTTGGGTTTGAATTTTATTTTCGCTTTATTTGCTAGGGACTAGCAATAAGCTAATCGGGGTGTGTTGAGTGTTAGAAAGTGTATATTTATAAAGGAGAAATTCATCATTTTACACTTTAAATCTCACTAACATCTCTAATTTTATTTATTTAAGTCCTTTGTTATTTAATTATATATGTTTTGTTTTTATTAAGTATTTTGTGTATTTTAGGGTATCATGGTCATTTCACAATGAACGAGATTTCGGATAGCAAAACGGACGTCACTTTTGAACTCGGGATATCGAAAACCTTAAGAGGAGCATAAAAGGAAAAATGGCACTGCTCACACGCACGGCACTATTCACATGTGTGATCGTTCATGGATACTTTCACGACTTTGTTCGCTCGCATCAGCGTTATTGTTCAAACCGTGCAAACCGTGTTCTGTTCAAACCGCGTGGTCAAACCCGTAGTCAAACCGCAGTTTCGTTTCACCGATGACGTGGCGCAACCTGTGCATCCAAACTATTTCTAATCCGATGGCCATGATTTACTCAATGTATCTATAAAAAGGGGGGGCCTTTCCCCCCTAATTTGATACCCCTGAATCCATTTTTGAGCTTAGTTTTCTGTAATTCCTTCTCCATCTTGTATTTTCTACGTATTTTAATAAAATTCTCATTTTACCCCTAGTTCAATAATGAGTAGCTAATTTTCTTTCAAGCTTGGGTTGAAGGTGAAGTCTCAACATGTGTCATGGGCTTTAATTGGTAAATTTATTTTCTCTTCCCTTCTAATTTCTGTGGAGGTTTTGACTTTTCGTCGACAAATAATAATAATCTTGTCTAGTTACCGCCCTGGTTTTACCGGCACCCTAGTATAAGGTTATTATTATTTGGCACGATAAGCCCTTGACACCATATTGATTAGAGCGTGGTTCATGAGGTGTGGATTCCCCCCTCATGATTTAATTGGTATTAATAAGGATTATTTAGCCCATGATGCATGTTGATACGGATCCAGATACCCAAGTGCTTTATCTCAATAGTTTCCAATTTAATTATTTCTGCCAATCCAATTTAAATTCCAGCATCATCTAAATCACTTCCACACAAATCCAACCACCCATTTACATAATTAATTCTACATATAATTAAAATCCACCTCCTCGTGGATCGACACTCAACACCATTAATCTATTCTACAATAGATTCGTGCGCCATGAGTTCAACAAAATTTGCACAACATCGCCTAGTCGATTTCGACCTCGCCATTGTCTTGAAACTCAGTTGCTGCCGGCCTGCCGACACCAATCAATTGGAAGCTAGCCGATTTCAAGTGAAACCCAGGTGAACGGAAGCACGAAAACACAAAACCCAGTTAATCGACCCAAACCCAGTTGCCTTTTCAGTCACTGATCACGTCCAGCCGGCCGATTGCCACTCTAGATGTCGATAGTCCTCTTCCACTATTCCTAAGCAGCTAGCAACTTTATTCATGGTAAGCAATTAAACTCGACCTGTGACAATTGAAACTTAGAAATTAGAATTTTATACTTTTTGCACCCAAACTCGAGAGCAAGCGGCTAGCTGCTTGAAAACTGCACCCAAACTCGAGAGCAAGCGGCTAGCTGCTTGGTCACAGGTTTAAGGGTTTTTCTTCCTATTTCTCTTGCTTTCTTCAACCTTTCTCCATTCTCTCTTAAGGCCTAACACGTCTGTGTCTACGTGATTTGTTTGAAACTTAAAACTTAAAAAATTTACTATTCTTAATGGTTCTGTTTTTTTTTTCTTTTATTTTTTCTAATGTATGATTATTTATTTGTAACATTAGTTGAGAAAGGCATGAATATGTATTGATGTATAACTATAAAATATAAATTTCACTGGGAAAGATAGCAAAAGATGAATTTATTGTTTGTTCATATTTTCATTCTCTCCACAGTTGAAATTTTTCTTTTCATTATTTCATTTTCATTGTCTGATAATTCATTATTTAAGGAGTTTAGCTAAATTTTATTAATTATTAATAAACTAAGAAACAATATCTTTCATCAAAATTAAAAATTTAAATTTATTAATTATTAAATAATCATCATTACTTAATGTATGATTATTCATTTGTAACATTAGTTTATTAATTATTAATAAATTAAGGAACAATATCAATTCTTTAAAACTAAAAATTCTAATTCATACCGTACGTTGTGGTGGTAGAATTATTTTTTGATAAGTTAGTGCCATTAATTGCTTTATTTCCAAAAAATAATTTGATGAATGAATTTGTATATCTAGTAAGCTAGGCTGAAGAGATTAATGATTATATATAATCAAAAGTCATATTTATTTTTTAGTTGAAAATTCATAAACGAAAGTTATAGAACAGTGATGATTGATATGGTTTTTGTATTTTCAGATACCTAGACATTCAAAATCAAATTCCAATGATGATGATGAAGTTGAAAGTGTACAAGTACCTACAGAAAAGACAAATACAAAGCAGAAGAAGCCAACTCAAAGACGACCAATGAAAAAAAGATCTGAGATATGGAATCATTTCATTGTACTTGAGGACTATCAATATAAAGCAAAGTGCAACCATTGTGACAAGATATATCAGTGCCATCCCAGGTTTGATGGGATTAGCAATATGGGAACTCATTTAAAAGTATATGAAGCATACTTGAAAGTGAAGCAAGAGCAAGATGAAAGACAACAAAAGTTGGCAGCCGAGAGTGGTAAAGAAAATGCAAGTAATATGGTTTTGACCAAAGGATGGAGTTAAGAAGCTTGCAGAAGGGCAGTCAGTAAAATGATTATCTTCGGCGAGTTGCCACTTAATTTTGTTGAAAACAAAGGGTTTAGGCATTTTGGCAATGTAGCTGCTCCTCAGTTTATTATGCCATCTCGGAGAACTATTAGTAGAGATGTTATGGATATGTTCTTGGAAGAAAAAAGAATTTTGAAGAGTTTGATATGTAAGAATAAGCAGAGAGTGTCTCTTACAACTGATATATGGACTTCAGTTCAGAACATGAGTTACATGGTAATCATGGCTCATTTTATTGATAATGATTGGTGTTTACATATGAAGATTATTAGTTTCAGCGTGATTGAAGACCATAAAAAGAAGTCAATTGGCAAAAGATTGAGGCTTGTTTGCTTGAATGACGAATAAAGAGAGTGTGTGTAATAACTGTTGATAATGCGTCAGGCAATGATGTTGCTATTGATTATCTGAAGAACCAAATGCTTATGTGGAAGAATGTTGATGCACTTGTATTGCAGGGTGATTATATGCATGTGCGTTGTTGTGCACATATCTTAAATTTAATTGTCACTAGGGAGTTCAAAGAGTTGCATGCCTGAGTTGCCAGTGTTCGGAATGCTGTGAAGTATGTGAGATCATCCACTTTGAGGTTAAAAGCATTTAAACAGTATGTAGATCATGTGAAAAGCCCTAATAGAACTGTGGTTTTGGATTGTATCACTAGGTGGAATTCCACCTATTTGATGTTAATGACTGCTTTGAAATTTTGGGAGGCATTTGAGAGGATGGCAGAAGTGGATAAACCGTATGAAACATACTTTAAAGAGGAACAAAATGGGAAAAAAAGGGTGGGGCCACATGAGCTTGAAGATTAGGAACATGCCGAAAGAATTTTGGGGTTTTTAAAGATCTTTTATAATGCTACTTTGACTTTTTCAGCCTCTTTGAGTGTCACTTCTAAGCTTTGTTACGATACAATTGGCTTAATCGAGAATTCATTGAGTGCATTAAAAAAAACAAAGATATTTATATGCATTTGATGGCTTTTAGTATGAGGGAAAAATATGACAAATATTAGGAGTGCAAGGAGAAAATCAACAAAATCTTGATTATTACCTCAATACTTGATCCGCGCTGCAAAATGGATTTTACTAAACATATTTTTAGTATGATTTTTTTTCGATGATAGTGCGAAGATTGAAGAAATGGTCACGGTGATGAAAGGCTTGTTGAATTCGCTTTTTGATGCATATAGTGGATGGAACTCCTCACCACTATTGCCTAGTGAGAGTTTTCCTAGTGACAGTGCTAGTGGTGGTGGTGGTTGTTCTAGTTCTTCTCTGCACCTTGTAGATGATATGGATCAGCAACAAGGGTACATAATAGAACATGGTGATGATACTTTACGAGTTGCTCGCCTTTTTCTTGGATATGCTAAGAAAGTTTAAATTCAAAATGAGGGCAAGCTGGTGACAACCGAGGTGGAAAGATACTTACTTGACTCGATTGAAGATCCTAGTAATCATAAACTAAATGTTTTATTATGGTGGAAGGTGAACGGGTCGAAATATCCAATATTACAAAAAATAGCTAGGGATATCCTTGAAATCAAGTTCAAGACACTCTATGGACAACGGCGAAATCAAGAATGAAGTTTAGAGCTCAACGGACGAATTATTGCGATAAATTCTTGTAAAGCCGGTATGATTTAATTAATGCATGATTTAGCATTTGAGAAGCTCAAAAGATTAATTCAATAATTATTTTTCATAAACTAAAAGATTTTATATTTATAACTAAAAGGTTTTATATTTATAAGATAAAGTATTTTGTGGATTTGAGTAATTTGGACTTAAATGAAAAGTTTTGCAATCTTTGAGTTTGATAATATTATTTTGAATTTTGAATTTGGACTTATTTGCAAAGTTTTGAAATATTTTGGGCCATACTATAATTTATAAAAGTTTGAGGACCCGCACGAAATTAATCACATGAAATCCAAAATTGGACAGAGAGGAAGCGGCTAACCGCCTGAGGCTAGCGGCTAGCCGCCTGAGGAAAATCTTGTATTTTCAAATTTTGGAATAAAGTGAAAGGTTTTGAAAACTTTGAAAGTAATGGATATTATGTTAAATTTTGAAAAGGACCTCTTTGAGTAATAATAATATATTTGGGGCCATATTATAATTCCAGAAAGTTTTGAAATACAATGTTATTTGGAAATTCCAAAATTGGACCTATTTATAAAGTTTTATGACTTTTAGGGCCATAATATAATTATAGAAAGTTTTAGGCTAAAGTGTAATTTTGGTGAACAAGATATCTTTGTAGCAAAATTCAAAAATAACGGTGATATCATCTGTTAAGCCAGCTAAATGGATAAATTAAGCGGCTAACCGCTTGGTTTATGGATTTTCTATAACGACTAGTTTTTTGGGCTCTAAGTATAAAAACTCAATCCCAACTTCATTTTAAGGACTAATCCAAGCATAAACAAGATCATATAACATATATTGAGCTTTCATTTTACAAATCATCATTTATTGAATAATTATTGAGCTATAATTTGTTATCCACTCTTACAGAGAGTTTTATTGTTGTAATTTTCATTACTCATCAAATTGTGAGTGTACAAGTGTGGGAAACACTTGGGGTGAAGAGATTGGGGAGATAATCTCTTTTTGTAAAGGTCCATTGACACCTTGGAAGTCAATTGTAAACATTTGAAACCCTTGGGAGGCTTGGATAGTGAAATCCTCAAGCCAGGGTGAGCTTGAGGCGTGGATGTAAGGCGGGATACCAACCACGTAAAAATTCTTGTGTTTGCTTTCTCTTCCTTACTCTTTAATATTGTGCTTGATTGAATTTATTGTTTTTGATTTGATTAAGGCAATAGATTAAATTGTTGTGCGAATCAGATTGCATATTTTTAAAAACCCAATTCACCCCCTCTTGGGTTGCATAACTTGTATTTCATTTGCACGAGTAAGGTGCTCTTGTGTAGACTTAACCGTTTAGAGTTAAAGATCCATGGCAACCCATAATGACTCAAATTTTGGGAGGACAGTCCACAATTAGACCACCATTCTTTGTGGTAATGACTACCCATATTGGAAAACTAGGATGAGAATTTATTTACAAGCACTAGATTATGAAATTTGGGAAGTTGTTTGTGATGGTCCTTTTATACCTTTGACTAAAAATGAAGTTGGGGAAGACATTCCAAAACCTTCATGGAAATGGAATGAATTGGAAAAGAGAAAATGTATTCTAAATTCCAAAGGTATGAATGCCTTGTTTTGTGTATTAGATAAGAAAGAGTTTCATAGAGTATCTAGTTGCGAAAGTGCTAATGAAATTTGGCACAAACTTGAAGTTGTTTATGAAGGCACAAATCAAGTGAAAGAGTCTAAAATTAGTAGGTACACTCGACAATATGAGTTGTTCCAAATGGAACAAAATGAGAGTGTGTATTCTATGTACACTAGATTTACGGACATAGTGAACACTCTAGGAGCCCTAGGAAAGACTTTTTCAAATAGCGAGAAGGTTAAGAAAATCATTAGATCGCTACCTAAAGAATGGAGACCAAAAAGGACTGCCATTGAGGAAGCCAAAGATTTAAATATCTTGCTTATTGATGATTTAATTGGTTCTCTTATTTCTTATGAGGAAGACTTAGTAGCCGAAAGAGGTAATGAGAAGAAGAAGAAAAGCATTGCTCTCAAAGCCTGGAAACATGAGAGTTATGAGGAAAGCGAGCTGGATGAGGAGGAGATAGATATGTTGGCTAAGAGGTTCAGAAAATTTTTTAAGGAATCCAGTGAGCGAAGAAAATTTAGAGGCCTCAAGAACCAAAAAGAGAAGAAGAAAGTAATCAAATGTTATGAGTGCAAGAAGCCTGGCCATATAAGACCGGAATGTCCTCTTCTCAACAAGCTCAAGAAGAAAGCAATGGTAGCCACATGGGATGATAGCGACGAGGAAACAAGTGATGATGAAGAGCATCAAGAAATGACAAATCTAGCTCTCATGGCAATTGGAGATGAATCGAATGATGAACTTGAAGAGGTAAATGATCTTTCTACTTATGATGAATTACATGATACGTTTAAAGAATTGTATAATGAGTGGATGAAAATTGGTAAAAAGAATGCATGTCTTAAAAAGAAAATGGTAGAGCTCACAAATGAAAATGAATCTATAAATGCAAAAATTGTATGCCTAGAATTAGAGAACAAAACATTGCATGATAAAATTGCATTATCAAATGAGCGATGTAGCACTTCACACGAGCATCTAAAATCACATGTAGATGACTTGAAAAATAAAAATGATGCTTTACAAAAATGCAATGATTTATTAAATGAAAAGATCAAAGAATTGGAATTAGATAATGAAATGCTACATGATAGGATTGCATCATTTACATGCAAACAAAGTGTTTCATTTGAGCATGAGAAATCACATGTTGATGAATTAATGAAAGAAAATGAAGTGCTTAAGAAGAAGAGTATTGAGCTAAATCAAATTGTGTTAAAATTCACAAATGGGCAAAAGATGTTGGATAACTTGCTTAATTCACAAAAATGTGTGTTTGACAAAGAAGGTATTGGTTATAAGCCAAATTTGAAGCAAAAATATTATAAGAGTTATTTTGTTAAAACTACCTCCATTAATGATCAAATTGTATGCCAGTATTGCAATCAAAATGGTCACCTGAAGAATAGATGTCCAGTTAAAAGAAATGCATATTATGGAGCAAAATGTATTTGGGTTCCAAAATGAACCATTACTAATGCTCAAGGACCCAAGAATATTTGGGTACCAAAGCACACAAGTTGATTTTTTTTGTAGGTAACACAAACAAGGAATGGTGGAGAGTTCCTTGATGAAGCTTGTGAAGATAATCACTTGATCATGGTCTAAACAAAAATAATGAGGCAAGATGATTTAATTGTTTTGTAACAATTATTGTCTTGTTGATTATAAGTGATGATATTTTAATCTTAGTAAGTATTTAATATTTCATTTGGTATCATAATATTGTGTGCATTATCATAAAGTGGATAAATTTATCTTGCATATTTATCATATTGAGTGGATCATTAAAAAAAAAAAAAAAGGTATAGTAGCTTGAATTTGTGAAAGTATGCTTGTATGTTTATATGATTGAATTATCATTATGTTTAACATTGAGTGCTTTATCATGATGTATGGTTATATATATATGATCATAGTTTATCAACTCAACATGATGGATTTGTTTGATTTTGATGATTATGAAGTGTTTAAGCATGATAGATAAGTGTTATGTTTTATTTATTAACTTTTGAATGCTTATATGTTTAATTATTGTGAAAAATAAATGCATAATGAATTAATTGTATTTTTGTATTAATCATGTCTTAAATGTTTATAATTATGATTCATGCATTAAAATGGTTTTTGAGATGTTTCGGGATCACAAAATGGTATTAGAATAGCTAAAATTTCAGCCGGACAACAAATTGGTGCAAACGGACAGCAAATAGGGCTCGGGCACTGCCCAAACCCGAGAGCAAGCGGCTAGTCGCTTGCCAAGCTGCGGCTAGCCGCTTGGTCACCTGGTTGTGTGCTTCCTCTTCTTTGTTTTCCATTTTTTTCTCCACATGTTATCCCTCTCTCTCCAAAACCGTGAGCAAACTATCCTCCATTTCCCTTCAATTTTTCTTCATTTCTCATCTATATTTATGCCAAATCAATCTTTCAAACCAATACCTATGCATTTCATCTTCATTAAACACTTCTCAATCATCATTTCTTCACTTGTTCTTCACTTATTCCTCTTTCTCTCTCACGCGTGAACAGTACCTCTCCACCTCTCTCTCAAATTTCTTCATCTTTTACTCATTTTCTTATTAAAATCAATCATCCAAATCATTATTCATCCATTAATCCTTCAATTTTCGTTCTCAAAACTTCATTTCATCAACTCTCGACATAAAACCCAAAAAAAAAAACCTAACTCTACCCGATTCTCTCTCTTCATTTTCAAGCTTCCTTTAGCCCATTTTTGATGCAATCAACATCATTTGTAGTCTTCAATCATCTCTAGGATCAACTTTCTTGACTCAAACAAATCAATTTCATTCAATTTTTTGTAAACCCGAAATTAGATGTTTAAGCTTGTTTTTCTTACAACAATGGTGGGTGGTGAAAAATCCAAGAGCAAACAAGTTGCCAAGAGACGCAAGGACAATTATGGAGATAATACGGAGTTCATATCAACCCACTTACAGCATCTACGTCTTGAGAACGGTTTCACGACAATTTTATGTCGAGGTCGGTTATCGCTCTTTATTTTGTTAATCTTCGTAATTTGAAGAATTTATAAATTTTTGACAAATCTCTTAGTTATTTTCTCATTGCTATGGGCTAGAAAAATGTTTTGGAAAAATGTTTTAGTTATTTTAGAACAATACTATGAAAATTTAGTTAAGGTGTTTTATTCGAATATGATTATGCGATCCTCGGATAGAATTGTTACAAGTGTTGGGGAATTCATGATGTTTTTGATAATTGATGGTTATATATGTATTGCTTGATAAATTGATGGAGTTGTTAGTTTGTAATAATTGTTTAAGCTTATATGGAAGTGTTTGAACCATGTTGTGTATTTAAAGATTTGTTCATTTTTAAGGGGAGACTCTGTCGAAATTTTTGCTCGTACAAAATGGGTAATGTTTTTATCGAATTATTTTTTATGCCTTGTTTCAAATTGCATATATCTATTTTTTATATGATGAAGTGGGAGACAAATATGATATTGTTTTTGGATAAAATCAATTTGGTTAAAATTTTAAATTGACCATATATTTAGGGGGAGCATACAATATAATTTTGGATAATATGCATTTTGAACTTTTTTGTTATCCAAAGGGGGAGATAAATTATTTTGATGATGTAAATTGAGGGACGTAACATGCATTTTGAGCATTTTTATGGTTGATATATGATCATGGTAATGATTTTGAGACATAATGATGATTTGATTACATGTTTTTTTTTATGATGATTTTATATTATGAGTTGTTAATTTGGAAATTGATGGAAGAATGGTTTATGATCACTTTATTGTTAATTGGATGTTTGGTTATTACATATTTCTTGATTAACCATTGATATATTATTAGTCATAGCATGAATTTCTAGTAATTTTGATGATGAAGGGGGAGAGATCATGTATTTTGAATACGGAGACATATAATATGTATTTTGATCTTGAAGTATTTGTGCATAATTATAAAATATTGAGGGGGAGCTTACAAATTGTTATAGATCATATATTTAGGGGAGTTTGTTCTTAAATTTGATTTATATATTGAAGTCATGTATGCCAAATATTAAAGGGAGTATAAATGTCAAAATACATGAGATGTTTGTCATCATCAAAAAGAGGGAGATATATAGGAGTTCTTTAACTCCCACTATGGTTGAAGCATTGATTTGCACTGAAAATTGGTTGCAATCTAAACTTTTGCCACTCCCATCTACGACCTTAATCAAGAGTTGAAAGATCATATGTATCAAATGGAGTTACAAGAAGGTAACTTTTTATATTACATTTTATATATAATACCTTTTAAATTTATTATAACACATTTTTATATTACCCATGCACTAATTATAAGTTATTATGTTTTTTTTTTCATTTTAAAGAGTATGTACAATCACAAGCTTCAACAATTACAACGATGGGTGCTAGTACTCGTCGTGATATTTGAATAGGTAACTCTTAAATTTAATAGATCTTTTGGTTTCAAAATATTATCTTTATAATTGTTTTACTTTTGGTTTTAAGTCAATTGTAACATAATAATTGTTTGTGATCTTATGTTAGGAAAATTGAAGTTGGTAGTTGGAAAGAAAAAGTTAAGGACTCATCAAAGTGTGTTGTGACTTATGAGTTTAATTTGGTGTTATTGTACTTTCGGTTTGAAGAACTTGTAGTCTATCTAAATGTTTTGGATGATAATTTTTATTTTTGTTTATTTTATTGTCGGGTGATATAATGATAATTTTTATTTTGTAATTTTATGTTGTTTATTTATTTGAAGACTTAGAGTAATGTTTAATTGTTTATTTTGTGTTGTTTGTTTAGAGACTTGGAGTAATGTTTATTTTGTATTGTTTACTTGGAGACTTGGAGTTGGAGCAAAGTTTATTTTGTGTTTATTCATTTGGACTTTGGAAAGTTGGAGCAATGTTTATTTTGTGTTGCTTATTTGGAGGCTTGGACTTGGAGTAATGTTTATGCATCTAACTTGTAACTTGTAAGAGCATTACTAATTAAATGAAATAGGAGTATTTGTACAAAATGAATGCATATGAGAATACAAATGGGCCATTGATTATAGATTATTAGATTTGATTACTAAAAAGTTTTCATTTTAATAGTTTATATTTTTTTATTTTTGTGAATGAAAACTTTGTATTGACTTGTTTTCTTAGTACATATGTCAATGCCATTATGTCATATTGTTAAGGAAACAATACATTGTCATTTGTCAACTTGTTTTCTTTTTTTTAATGGTTAGTAAGTTTTTATTAATTATAGATTTCATAAATTTTTGTGAGAATTGTTAAAAAGGTCCAAATCTAATTTCAATCTGATTTAATCCAAATCCAAAATATAATCCGAATCCGAAATATAATCCGAAATCCAAACTCATCCAATCCGAATCCCAATCTAAGTAATTCAAATTTTCATCCGATCCGAATCCAATCTGAATTATTCAGATCAAATTCGATCGATTTAAAGTCGGATTGAATTTGAATGAATTTTTTTTTAACCCGAATTATCCAAATCCGATCGGATTCGGAGAATCCGAAATTGCCCACCCCTAGTCTCCACGAGTTTCTTCCATTTCACAAAAATCTCTAGAACCTCATCCTTTGCTCGTATGGTGTACACCCAAATACATCTACAGAAATCATCAACAAATAAAACAAAATAATGGCTCCCACCAATTGATGCAGTTTTGGTTGGTCTTCATACATCACTGTAAACATATTCAAGGATCTTACGAGTATCGTAATTAGTCAGTAAGAAATTTGACCATTGTTTTCTTACCAACAACACAATGCTCACGTAATTTCAATTTACAGATGTTAGTATCTTGTTTAAAAGTCCATGCTTCATCAAAGTTTGCAAAGATGTTTCTCCAAAGATATTCCAAATCGTACATGCCATAGCTTTGTGGTGTCATTGTGCGCCTCGAAACATTAGCTTCATTGATTGTACCTTTTTTTGAATAGTATTAATTATGACGCCGAACCTTTTGTAAAATCACCATAGCCCTACATGTAAACTTCATTGTGTCATCTTCAATAGTAATCTTGTAGCCTTTAGCCTCCAAAACACCTACAGAAATTAAATTTTTCTTTAAAGCTAGAACATATCTAACTTCTTTTAGTTTTGTGACCATTAAGTCGAACATTTTGAACTAAATTGTTCCTATCCCTATTGTGCGACAACGTTGATCATTCTCATCATAAGCGCACTGATTCGGATCATGGAAATCTATAAACCAATCTCTTATAGGACATAAATTATAGGTTGCTCTGGGTATTAAGTATCTATTCACTCCAATTAGTCACGTATGTTGCGGGCGTAATACTTAGTGAATAATTAGAGTCTTAATCTTTACATGCCATATTTGCTACAACTAGTTTCTTTTTATCTCACTTCGAGCCTTCGGACAATCTTTCTTCTAATGGCCTCTCTCATGACAAAATTGACACTCATCTCGAGCTATATTTGTTTCTCGATTTGAATCAAGAATTCTTTTCACCTTGCTTTTTTTTTTATCCATCATCATTTCCCTGGCTAACAAAGCATCAGACGATGCTCTTTCAGAATGTTTATCATTATTCCAAATTTCTAAATTGGTCAATCTTTGCTGGAGACATCCTTAAAGATGATCACGCTTTTCCCATATAATAAAGTAGTCACAAAATAGTTATATTCTTCTATAAATGAGTGCAGTAGGATCATAGCCTTGACTTCATCCTTAATATTTTCATCAAAATTCTTGAGATCTGCAAGTAACTTCTCAAATCTTGAGACATGATCATGTATTGACACCCCGCTTCATTCAAACCATATACTTGGCTTATTATATGAAGGCGATTTTTAGACTTTTCAAAGTACTTCTCTTCCAATGTTCACTACAGAGTCATCGCACACTCCTCATCTTTTACTAAATATTTCACCTACTTGGTCAAACAGATCTAATCGACCACAAGTTTCTTGTTCATACAATCTCAAGTTTTTTCTTCATAAAAGTGTCTTTTATTTTTGAACAACATTGAGATCGATTTGAACAAGAGCATCTATAACTTCGCGCCTCCATATGCCGAAGTGATTTTCCCATTAAAGTTTTCAACATCGATCTTTTGACCTCCTATAACAGGTGACAATTGGCGATGTGACAAGTCTCACCTCCCACCTAAAGTGGCTCCTAAAATAGTATGAGTAAATCTCTCTCCACTTCACGAAAGTTTCACTTTCTACCATTTTCTTAATAAATTATTCCCACTTTAAAGATCAATATGTATGAAAAATGCACCACGAAAGTTTCGGAAAAAGATTGGAAGAGTCACTTTGGTCCCACTTAAAACCCGGTCTCTTAGGCGATAATTTGTGACAAAACTTTCTTCAACATGCACAAATCCACACAACTACACAAAATACTGATCCTCTCAAATCTAAACTGCTAGCTCCATTATATTCGTGAACAGTACCGTATATGAGAATAGTACCGTATATGTGAACAGTATTGTCTACCATAAGTATGAACCATCAGCTCTAATATCACTTGTTGTGCGCAGAAATGCGAAATCAAGCGCACAAATAATCACAGAAAAATAAAAGACGCAAGAATTTTAGGTGGTTCGGTAATTATGCTTACGTCCACGGGAGCAAAAGAAAATAATTGTATTAATAATGATTATTAGAGTATAATATTTTAGTAAAGAAACCTCACTTCCCAAAACTCAAACACCCTAGTACTTACACACACTTGAAAGGAAAATCTCTCAAATGTACACACTCTCCAATTGCTCACTCTCTCAACAATTCTTCACTTGAATTATTTCTTTCAAATTTTTTTGGATGCATAAAAGTAGAGATGGCCAATGGGTCGTGGCCGTGCCGGCCTAGGCCCATCAAAGAAAAAACCCACGCGTGCTCGTGTTCGTGCCATCATGCTGTGCCGTGCTGCCTGGCAACGCGTCTGTGCCGACATGTGCTCGTGCTCATGCCCGCACGTGTCATGCCGTGCCTAGGAAAAATAGCCCACTAAGTTTTTTTCCTTTTTTTTAAGAGCGTATACTAAATTGTTGTCTTATTTTTTTCGGGGTTATGTATTTTTTTTGGATCCATGTCCATTTATTGAAATTTAATAGATTAAAAAATTCAAAACTCAAGTCCATATTCAATGATAATAAATTAATAATAATAAGAGAATGTAATAGTAGTTGCTAAGTTTGACTCTATGGTAATAGAATTTTTTTAAGTACTTAAAAACAACAATAATAATAATTTTTTTAAGGGTTAACTTAATTGTTAACTTGAAATTACGTAGAGTCATATATCATAATTTATGAAAATATTAATACATATTTATAAAATCATGATATTTATAATTTTATTTATTAAAAACATGATATCAATTATTTATTTAATAAATTATAAACATAAATCAATTATAAATTTTTTGAAAGTAAGAATTAAATAAATTTAAAAACTTGAGTCAATAAAATATATTAAAAGATTCAATTTCAAGTTATTTATAAAATCATAAAATTTTAAGGTTACTTTCACTAAAAAAATAAAACGTTCTTATGTGTGTCTTTTTCGCGTGTCGTCTTTTGACCCATTTCTAATCGTCGCTTTTAAGGTCTTTTAAGGTCCACGTACCTAAAATCTAAGCCCGCAAGATCGCCCACGTATGAGCGAAAGCCGTGTCATACCGCGTCTTTACCAAAACGTGCTTTCGTGTCGTGGCCGCACTGCCATACCTCATGCCGCCGGGCCCATTAGCCACCTCTACATAAAAGTGTAGATTGGTTCTCTATTTATAGGAGTGCAAAATTGCACTATTGCACCTACCTCAAGCAAACCGTCAAGATGATTGGTGTGTCTGCTGTATTCAGTGTCTAAACTTCGGCCAATTTGTCAACACATTTTGCCAATTTGTCAAGATTTTTGACAAATTATTATATAAAGATTTGTCTTTGTTAAAAACTTGTCTTGACTTTCACACAATAAGAATACAACTCATTTTTATTTTAATTTCTATAATTTATGTAAATAATATATTTTAATTTTATTACTCATTTTAATTCTAACTTATTCTGATTGTGGACTGGTAAGCTCAACATCAGTGGATTCTCTGAAGTTATAAAGGAATGAAAGATGTGAGAATCTTCGGTTCCGGACATCATTAAGCTCCAATGATCCAACCGCACTTGGGAAAAATATGCACAGCCCAATTCAGCTTGAGCCCAACACCCTGTACAAGGGTTCTTAGCTAGGCCCAGGCTTATGTTAAAGCCCGAGCCCGTAGGTCCACAGCCCATGCTCAGGCCTCGCCCGCTGCCAAGTTGAAAAGTTTTTCATCTTCTCTACACTCACTACGAAAAAGTCTAATTATTTGATTGATTAGTTGATTAACTAACCTCTCTGCATCTCCCTTCCCTCGGACGGCAGCCCAGACAAAAACACAAATACAAACACAAACACAACAAATCACATCTTGTGTTCGAAAACAAATCCACAAAACCCGTACTAATGCTTTCACTCAAACATCATGTAACCAAATACAGGGCTCTCTCCCCATTGCTCCTCTTAAACAACAACAGCAAAACCATTTACATATTCTCTCATTCATCTTATTCAACAGTCGTAGGCGCTAGCGCGAAGGACGTTGTGCTTTCATTCAAAGAATGGTTCGGCTTGAAGCCCCAGAGCAGCGCCGTTTTGGATCGAATTTTCCAAATCTTGAGCACCCACGACGACGAGGACTCGGCTTCTCGCTTCGCCGCCGATCAAGCCCTTTCCGAATTGGGTATTCGCCTCACAGAATCCTTCGCTCTTCAAGTCCTCAATTCCGGCAAAAAAACGAAGGATGTGCTCTCTTGCCTCAAGTTCTTCGACTGGGCCGGCCGCCAGCCTCACTTTCACCACACGCGCGCCACGTTCCACGCCATTTTTAAGCTTCTCCATTGTGCTAAACTCACGCCTTTGATGGTGGACTTTCTTGAGAATTACAAGAAAGATAGGTACTATCATCAGGTGAGGTTTAATGATACTCTCGTTATGGGATACGCGCTTGCTGGAAAGCCCGACATTGCGCTTCACCTGTTTGGTAAAATGCGGTTTCAAGGTATGGACTTGGACGAATATGCTTATCATGTGCTTTTGAATGCTTTAGTTGAGCAGGGTTGTTTTGATGCTGTTGCTGTCGTTTCTAAGCAAATTTCAATGAGCGGTTTTGAGAATGATGTTACTCGTACTATTATGTTAAAGTGTTTATGTAAGCAGAAGAAGATAGACGAGGCTGTTGAGTACTTTGAGCAATTAGTGAGTGGCAGTGAATGTGTGAGCGGTTTTATGATAGGTATTGTTATTGATGCACTTTGTAAAAATAGTAGGTTTGAGCAGGCAGGGAAGTTATTGGAGGATTTTAAGGATCGTCACGATGTTGTGAAATTAGAGAAGGCTTATGATGTTTGGTTGAGGAATCTTGTTCGGGCTGGGAGGTTAGATGGGGCTTTGGAGTTTTTGAAGAGTAAGAATTCTTTAGAAGGGTATGTTCCTGAAGTGTTTCGATTTAACTTTTTGGTGTCTAGGCTTTTAAAAGAGAATCGGCTTATGGAGGTTTTTGACTTATTCACGGATATGAAAGAAGGTCAGATTTCTCCTGACGGGGTCACTATGAACACTGTATTGTGTTTTTTTTGCAAAGCTGGGATGGTGGATGTTGCGATTGAGTTGTACAAGTCAAGGTCGGAGTTTGGGCTCTCTCCTAATGGTATAGTTTATAATTACTTGATTAATTCTCTGTGTGGGGATGGAAGTACTGATGAAGCCTATGAGGTGCTAAAGAATTCTATTGATCACGGTTTTTCCCTGGTAAAAAAACGTTGTCTATACTTGCTGATGCTTTATGTAGGGATGGAAAGTTTGAGCAAATGAAAGATTTGGTTATTTTTGCCTTGGAACGGAATATTATGCTACATGATGTCACATATGATAAATTTATATCTGCTTTATGTAAGGCTAATAAGGTTGAAGTTGGGTATTTGATCCATTCGGAACTCAGTAGAATGAATAAAGTTGCTTCTGAAAATACTTACATCCAATTGATACATGGTTTTAACAAATCAAACAGGGCTGATATTGCTGCTAGACTTATTGTTGAAATGGAGGAAAAGGGTCACAAACCAACTAGAGCATTACACAGAGCTGTTATTCGTTGTCTCTGCAATATGGAAACTCCAGCGAAACAGTTCCTGCAATTGCTGAATATGCAGTTGTCTCATCAAGAAACCAACTTTCAAATCTATAATTTCTTCATTGATGGAGCTGGGCATGTCAAACGGCCTGATCTAGCTAGAGCAGTATATGAGTTGATGCAGAGAAGTGGACTTGTCCCCAACTGGGTTCTAACATTCTTATGTTGCAGAGTTATCTAAAGAGTGGAAGGATTTCTGATGCTCTAAATTTTTTCAATCATTTGCGCCTTAAGGAAAAGAATGGGATCCGAGAAAATTATACAACACCTTGATTGTTGGTCTCTGCAAGGCCATGAAAGCAAATCTTGCATGGGGGTTCATGAGGGAAATGAGACATAATGGAATGTATCCTAGCATAGAATGTTATGAAGAACTTATAAAGCTGCTATGCTCCACCAAAAATCATGATATGGTGGTTCGTGTTATGAATCATTTGGAGGGACATGGACGCCAGGTTACATCCTTTATTGGTAACACCCTTTTGTTGCATGCATTGAAGACCCGAGATCTATATGAGGCTTGGATTCGGCTGAGAGGTAAGCTGGTTAATGAGAATTCTAAGATTTCATTGCTCGGCCAGCTTATTGGAGTTTTTTCTGGTTGCATTAAAGTGAGCCAGGATATTGAAGACTTCCAGAAAATGATTGAGCAGTGCTTCCGCTTGACACCTACACTTATAATATATTACTGAGACAACTAAGCGTTAGTGAGATAGATCATGCTTGTGAATTATTCAATAGGATGCGTCGTAAAGGCTATGAACCCGACCAATGGACGTTCGACATCTTAAAATGTGGTCTTTACAAATGTTTGAGAACGGATGAGGCAGAGAGAAGGCTGGAGGAGATGTTCTGAATGGGCTTGATTCATACAGACAGACAATTTTTTTTGGGCAATAATGTGTCTTTGTGCCTTAATATGATTTGAATACAAGAAATATCGCAATCCCTTATGTATATTACCTCAGAATTGTTGTTAATATATTTCAACTAATGGAATTGCGATGTGCTTTTCAAGTTCATCATGTTTCAGGTAACCGTAATAACTCAGCTCATGAACCAGCCAAGATACTTTTTGGCAGTTGAAGGTAATGGTTGTTTAAAAAGAAATAAAAAATACACATTGTTGAAGATAATGGTTGTTTAAAAAAATAACATTCTGCACACTTGCCCTATTATGAACTAGGGTTTAAAGAGGAAAAACATGACATAAGCCGTATAGGTAACCAATTCTTTTAACGAAAAAATCTAAATGTTGTGGTGTCAAATTAATAAATCATACGTAGGTCAAGAGTAGCAAATAATAATAATAAGAGTTATTTTTAACTAGTACCCAAATGTTTCAACATATTTTACCCCACACCTACTTGTTTTGACAATATCACTGCACGCCTATTCGTTACTTTTCGTTAAATATAACGACATTCTGTTATAAAATTGAAAAGACTAAGATGCCCCTAAATTGAATTGATTTGGTTGTGCAGATGCTAAAATACTCATTATAATTTGTAAATTTTACAATAAAAAAAATACAAATATGAGAGAATAATATAATTAAAACTAGACAAAAACAAATAAACAATTTACCTATAATTTATTCAATTCAATATCTCGATAAAAATCTTATTTTCAAGTGAGGATGATTGACGAAGCAAAATTTACAATAGAGATCATACTTTAATATATTTAACATTTGAAATGGAGAAGAAAATTAAAAAAGAAAAGAAAATGGAGAAGGAAAAGAATGTAATTTTTATTATTTTAGTTCTTGCATGCCCGTATTTCCTGTTTTACCCTTTTGATCATTACACTAACATAGAATTTTAACGTTTTACGTGTGCAGTGATAGTTGTCAAAACAAGTGTGTGTGGGGTAAAACATGTTGAAACATTTGGGTACTGGTTAAAAATAACCCTAATAATAATAATAATAATTCTTTGGATGAGTATTCTGATTTTGTTTGCACAAAATTTTTAGAAGTTTCGAAGGGGTCGAGTTGTGCTATTTCTAAGATCCACTAATAGTACGTACATATTATGAGTTATGATCTCAAGTGTGGTGTCAAGCACATCTAAAAGCGTATTAACCTATAATTCAATAAGGGCCGGTATAAGATTGTTTATAATTCAATAAGGGCCGGTATAAGATTGTTTTTGGAAAGTTTGAAAGTGATTTTAAAAAGTTAAATGTTAATTTTAGTATTTGATAAATTTTTATTTTTAGCAAAATCTCCCCATCACTAAATAGATTTTGAAAAGTAGGGAAGTTAGTCTTTCAAATTTTAATTTTGATAATTCGTTTTATACTTAATATAATTTCATTTATATCCTCATATATATTATAAAAATTTAAAGTTATCCTTACTAATTAGAAAATGAAATCATTAAATTTTAAAATGATTATTATTGTTACCATTTGCTGAGATAGCAAAGTAAAAAAATAAATTAATAATATAAAGTATTTATTTTAGTTATCAATTATTATATATACATAATTTATAAATAAATTTTATTAAATATTATGAATAATTCAGTTATTTATATTCTTACAGCAGTTTAACAAGAAGATGTCAAACACATATGACTACTTTTAAAACTAACCGAGCTTTTGAAAATAAATTTTATTAAATGTTTAACTAATTATTTCCACAATTTGGTTATTTTTATTGCACATTTAATAACAATTATTTTAAAAATTAGAGCATTTCCAAACTGGCCCTAAATATACAAAATTGTTGAGAAACAATATGTTTGATTAAAGTAGGTTGGGAAATCAGAATCTTTTAAAATAATTGTTATTAAATGTGCAATAAAAATAATAAACATTTGGAAAGTTAATCGATTAAGTGTTTAGTAAATTTTATTTTCGTAAGATCTTGTAAGTTTTGAAAGCGATTATGGATGTTTGATAAATTTTATTGTTAAACCGATAAGAGAAAATAAATAACTAAAATATATATAACATAAGATAAAATTTATTTATACATATAAAAACATGTACATATAATATTTTTAATTGTGTATTCTAATAATTTTTACTAAAAATAAAATTTATAATCTATTGATTTTACTTTTTTATTTTTTTATCTTAAAACAATTGATAATTAAATTAATAATATAGTGAGACAAATTTATTAATAATAATTCGACTAACAAATTAATATTAATAAATTTATATTAATGAATTATAACAAAAATTTATTAAAATATTTCTTTTGTTTCCAATTTGAATAAGGATAATTCTTTTGTTTCCAATTTGAATAAGGATAATTTTGGGTTTAGCTAACAATTTTAAGGATATTTATGGAATTGTATTAAATAATAAAATTGATTTTCAAAATCGAGAATCTAAAAGTTACTCATTCCTTATTTTTAAAATCGATGTAGGAAGAAATTTGATTTTGACAAAAGTGATTTTGATTTTTTTTAAATATTAAAATTAATTTTTAAAATTTTAAAATTATTTTTAAACCTGCTAAAAGCAATCCTAAACGAGTCCTAAATCATTTGTGAATTAAGTGACTGATTGAAAGTGAAGTCTTGAAATCAAAACTATAGCACGCACTATGTTAAAAGAGAAGTTCCATTTTAAGGCACTAAAAGTGGAGATAAGTGGATGCTTTTCCAAATCTATTGCTTTCAACTTTGAAAGTAATGCAACTACTTGAGCAGCCAAATTAAGTGGCAGAACCTCTCCTCACAAATGTGAGGAAGGGGTTCCCATGAGCACGCATAGGGTTTAATTTAAAATTCCTTCCTGTTCTAGGAGGCAGTGAAGTGAAGGTCTTTCTCCCAAGAGGAGTTGGCGTCCTCGAATATTTGAGAGGATTAAAAATCGGGATGCATCATAATTGATGTAAGCAGGAAACGGCCTATATGTATGATTGTAAATATCACGAAGCGATAGTTCTTCAAAAAAAAAAAAAAAAAAAACTTTGAAAGTAATGCAATCTTACTAGGGTTTTGCGGATAAAATTTTGCTATTATTTAATTTGGGTGGGTATGATTTTAGCTTTATTTTTTTTTTTTTTTCCAAATTGGTAATCGTTTCCTTTAATTTCAATAGTGAAGGCAGCATGGTCAACATTGTCTCTAAGGAAAGATTATTTCCCTTGAGCCAATGTCTTAGTGCACTGCAGATAGAGTTTTTACATGTCGGTAATGTCCCAATGTGCAATGGCTCTAGTGAGCACTCCCAAGTATAAAATTATATATTTTGATATAGTATATAATTTATTTATTTATTTATTTATTCGGCAAAACGGTGAGTAAAGTTTAAATTTAGCATTTAAATCATACATTTCTTAATATAAAATTGTTTAAAACTATTGGAGTAGGCATCTGAATTATACGTAGTATATAACTCATCATCCGTCTTGTGCTGGAACCATATGATACGTTATGTTTAATGTTCTATGAAAATCTTTTATATACTAATATAGTAATATATGTACAAACACACATACACATATTCTTTTTTTTAATTATATACAGCCAATTTCTTTCTTTCTTTTTTTTTTTTTTTTGGGCTTTGATTCACATTGCCGATCACTATATTTTATGAATCTAGGATGGCTTTACTTCGGTCATTGCACATGTGAGAAAATATTTTTGGCCCAAAGCATATGACGGAATCATGAGATGAATTTTAAACCATAAAAAATATTATTATTAATTAATTATAATTATATATCCAGAAAAGGAAAAGACTTTTGAGTTAGATAGTGGGCTCCTCATTCTTTTGCTCGGCTGTGGATTCGTCGGCTGTCGGTGGTCACCCTTGGGGTAAACCGCGTCAGGAAAATATTTTATTTTTGTATAATAAAATGGAGATCCTTATTTTTATGTATTTTTTCTCTCAGAAATATAATATTTTCTATTTGTGTAATAAAGGTCCGTAGTCCAAATAACTGACCCTTTTAAATAAATTAATTAATTGTTCATTGCAAATTTGACCCTTCGGGAGGAGGGCGGGTTTATAGGGGACCACATGATTTTACGAGGTTAACAATATTCTCCTATTATTATTAACATGAATAATCATTATTAATTTTTATTAATAATTTAAAAATAAAAATTCCATGAACTACTTTTCCGATCACTCTCAACTACGTTGATCATCTTTATTAATGACTAGTCATTGATATTTTTGAAGTCAAATTTTATATTATCAAAATTCTCATCTTTTGATATATTATTGATAATAAAAATTTCATTTGTTAAAAAAGTAAGAATTAAAATTTCAGCTACCGTATAATTTTATTATAAACTAATACCGATTGGATAGAAGTCGCATAGCAATGCTTCTCCAATTGTCACATTTTGAAAGTAGTTATATGCTAGCAAAAACTATAATCATCTTTTTCTTTGGTGAATAAGTAGGAGCTCAATTAATGGACAATGGACATATATATATATATATGTTAATCAAGTGATGAGAATTCGATGAGAATTCTATTCGTATGAAATTTGATTTCAAAGGATGTCGATGAATGAAAGCTAATAACGAGTGGCGGTAGTAACAAACAACTTATAGAGTTATTATTTTATTATAATCAACTTTGCATAAAAACCAATTCTTATAAATACTTTACCAAGCAATAATTGGAAATTTTTTGACTTTATTATAACAAATAACTTATAGAGTTACACCCTCTAAAAAAAAAAAAAAACTTATAGAGTCACACAATATCAAACAACACGTGCATGCTCCTCATTTGAGTCTGTAACATAGCAAGCTCCTGCAATATGATACATCACAGTTCGTTTGAATACCATTTAATTTAACACAGCATTCAATGCACCAACTTTTGTAAGGGTAATTTGGTCATTTTGATTTTTGACAAGGCTAAAGGACCTATTTCATATAAACGGACAAACTATACCCCTGTGTGGGAAAACTAAATAATTTGGGATGTTATTTATGATTTTTTTTTAACTCTATAAAGTCAAAAAATACTTTATCAAGCAATAATTGGAAATTTTATTTTATTTAATAAAAATGCAAAATCAGAGCAAATGCCAAAAAACCAAAAGCATTGAAAATTGAACAGTGACAAAATTCTTTTAATTTCAGGTCTCCCTCTCTGTGTCTCTCGCCTAACTTTTAACATCCTGTGGACTCCATTTTCATTCAATTTTAATGGCGAATCCATGTCAATGAATTTATGTGATAAATCATTATTTAAAATAAATAGAGGGAATATAATTTTTTCGGGTTTTGAGTCGAGTCTCACTTTCTAAGCACTGATCTGGGATTTGGATTTTGCTTTTTTGCTCAAATGTCTCCTTCAAGTGGAATTAATTCTAATGGAGGAGCAAATGGTCGGAATTACATCGAGCATCAAGTCTCCAAAATGGACACTCTTGCTGGTGTTGCCATCAAGTATGGGGTCGAGGTAATTTTTAGTTTTTAATTTATTTTTTAATCCTTCAAAATTGATGTGGGATTGGATTTTGGAGTTACGATCTACTAAGAATTTGATGTGGGTATTGCTATTTACTGTGTATTATGAACTGGGTTGTGTTCATTTTGGCTCATGGATGAGATTTTGGAAATGAATATAGGTGGCTGATATCAAAAGGTTAAATGGGTTGGCTACAGATCTTCAGATGTTTGCTTTGAAAACGTTGCATATACCGTTGCCCGGAAGACATCCGCCGTCTCCCTCTTTGTCCGATGGTTCTTCCTCTTCAGGGTATATTTATAGCACTTTCATGTCCCTATTTTTTGTCTTGGCCTATTTTTTTTGGTGAAATGGATCACGTAGGAATATTGGCAATTATAGTGGATATTTTATCTCACGCACTTAAACTGAGTTTTAAAGATTGTTTAAAGATAGACTTCCGAGTGTTTATCACTAGTTGCTATGAAATTAGTCAAGTAATTCATATACTTTACCTAAATGCTTCTAGAATCACTTAATTTATATCAATTTTTGAGTGGAGAAGCAACTACTATAAAGGAAGCGATGTGATTTACTACTGGGTATATCTTTGTATAAACTAGTAAGCTTGTGTGCATGACATTGCTAAGCTTGTTAAAGCTTTGGCACCATGTGTTCTTATTAGACTGCAAGTGTTTTGCAACTGTTGTCCGAAAATTAAGATTACTGAATTCTTTCTATTTTCCTTCTTGCAACGGTCTGATATAGATTCATGGTTTTTGTCATATCTGAGAATGACTTAGTTATAATGTTTGGAGTTTTTTCTTTTTTTCTTTTTGACCTTTTTAAGCCACATCTAGTTTGATGTCAATATGACCCAAATTTGTGGATGAGATAATTGGTAGGCCCGTTGCATCCGTTCTTATGAAGCCCAATCAGTGACTTGAACATTTTTATGTGTGTTGAATAATGGGTTAATCACCAAGTTAAGCATCTAATCACAATATTTGTTCATATGAATCCCATTTATGATTGTGTTATTGTTTCAGTGGTTTTGTTAAATTAAATCGGTGGGAGCTTGTGTACTTATCAGAGTGCAATATCCTTACTTTTCTCCTAAAATAGTTGCTCTTTTTTTAGGCTTTCCATATTTTATCATAGGAGATTCTGCTACCCAGTGAGTTTTATGAAGGCTAGTTAATGATTCATTGTAGTACTCTTTTTATGATCAACAATGAGTTCATGAAGATTGTCAGATGTGTCTTCTTTGCGGTAGCCTTTTCAGCGTTTCCATTGGGGAGAAATATCTTAGGATATACATATGAAGTCTGCTATTGCTCCAAAGTGCTAATGTTCAGAGCGTATTAGAGTGGTTGACCGACTTATATATGACCAATTAATTCTGATTTTATGTAGCCAAGCATTAATTATTACATATTCTGTGGTTTTTTTTTCCCTCCTGTCCCATGTTAGTACCTTGTGGTGACTTTCCATGTCTAGCAATCAACATCCTTATCATGGTGGACAAGCATTCCTGTAAAATGGATTTTGTCCCCTTCCAGTCTTATTATTTAGTGAAATTATATAAATACATGTATTTCCTTCATTGGTCGAAGTTAAAATAGGTTATTCTATGATGTTGTAGCGTTAAAGCTCCAAGAAATTTTATTGGATTTGACTGTTTTAACTTACCTTTGAAAATGGCATGTATTTGAAGCTAAATCAGAAGAAATTCGAGCTGGAATCAGTTGCTGCTAGTTATTTAGACTAGGTACCAGTGGATGTTTTAAGATTTTGATAAATTTGGGTTTAATGTGTTGTATGACTCTGATTAGGGTTTCTATCTAATATAAGCCCTACTGAATGTTCAATAGCTAAGCAGAACTTGTCTCCTCAGTTGTGGTTCTTTTTGACATATTGAAGCAGTCAGGATGAAGGACACTCAACATTGTGAAAGTACTATTGTATTTCATAATTGGGCTGATAGGGATGTGGGTGTAACAAGGGTAAAAATCTTAATGTGCTAGAGGGCTTCAGAGACGCTGCTTCTTCTGTTCCAAATCAAATATTTGCCGTCGCTAGACTTGAAGTAACTGTTGGTTGGTTGGAGAGACACAAAGGGAGTGATTGTAGGCAGGTGGTTGTGATATATTCACATCATTGAGGACATTTTGTTTGTAGTGTGTTCGATGCTTTTATCTCTCTGGTGGGATCTTTTGTCTGTGAATGGAGAGGCTGGTTTCTTGGATGAAAGCAAAGTGAGAAATTAGTATGAGCGAATTCACCGTAAGAATAACTTTTTAGTCTGTAGCATTGTTAAGTTTGACTTTTTAGCTATTTTGGTAGTCCAATTGAAAGCAGTGTGATGGTGCTCAACTTCTGATACATATGTGTTGTGTCATTAACGTGCCATTCACCCTTTTTTTACATATATCTCTATATATAGATATGAATATTGGATTTGTGCCGAAGAAATTGGTGCTTGGTTGTTGGTGCTAATGTCTGGGTCATATAGATGTAATAGCATTTTGTTTAAATTGTTACCTTTGGTCTTCCAATTTGTTGCTTACTGTGGAAATCTTTGATTTCAGAGAAAACAGTATGGAAAGGACTCCACCACGTCTAGGCTATTCCAATATTTTGCAATCATTGGAGTCCCTAAGAACAGAATCATCTAAAAAGGGTTCTGTTGCCACAGGCACCTCACAGAAAGTTTCTTCAGCCATGAGCAACTTACAGAAGTACTACGGTCTAGGATCTCCAAATGGCAAGGGTAAAGATGAAGGCACGGAAATGGCAGTTTATAGAACAGGGAGTTCAGGTCATATTGACAATGGACTCTTTCCCAAAGCCTCACCAGTATCCCATCCATTTGCAAGTCTTGTCCATAAATCGAAAAGTTTAGTTAACGGTTTCTTGCATGAAAATGGTGCAACGGATGACTATGTGCCTCTTGCTGAAGCAGGAGAAGGGGAAGGTGAGAAATCCAATGAGAAGTCAGTACGAAGGCGTCAGAAAGCAGAAGCTGACTCCAGGGTTGGCACGCCTGAAAGGTTGTTAAAAGAAGAAAACAGTGGCGGAAGCAGTGGGTTTTCGCCTGCAACAGGAAAAGGTTTAGCCATGAGGCCAAAATCAGCTAGTCGAACATCAACTAGTGATTCAGAATCAGGATGGCTGAGTTCTATTCCAGTGGGCTTGGGAGATTCTATTATGACTGATGGGCCAGTTGGGGTTCGTAAATCATCAAGCACACCAAGCTTCATCGACCAGGACAGCAGTAGTTCATCTATTTGGCCAACATCAAAGTGGAGTTTGAAACCTGACTTGCAGGCTCTCTCAACTGTAGCCATCACAAGACCAATCTTTGATGGCTTACCAAAGCCCACCGCAGGGGCAAAGCTGCTCTTGATTAGCTTATTCTTTTATGGCTTCAATTTTTTGTCCATTCCGATTGCATGGAATGGAATTTCTCAGTCATTATGCGGCATATTGCTGCGAAGTGTAATTAAAAGGAAATGCCTAAGAAAGAAAATCAGTTAATATGATACAGAGTCAGATCTCTATTTCAATTCTTGAACAGCCTTGCCTGGTGCAAATGTGGATAGCGTTTGAGTTTGAAGCAGCAACAGCTGGAGATAAGTATATTACAAAGGCGGTATGTGCCGGTATTTCATACGCTTTCCAGTTTATTAGAATGTAAACTCATGACCCAGAAAAATAATCAGAATCCAGGGAATTGATATCTAGATCAGTGGTCTCATTTTCTTGTGGTAGATTCAAGTATACACGAATATTATCCGGAACTTCGCCCTGAGTGCATTTTCCCAAATTGTATCATTTTTATACTATTTGAGATATTTTGGAGAATGTATATTGATATTTAATAGAAACTATTTTGCACTAGTATTTTTCTTGGTGATTATTGATTTATTTGAGACTCTGTACCCACTATTGTGCTTAGCCACAGCCTGGGGAAACGAAGGCACTGGCTGTGAAGTGAAAGTATTTGGCAATTATAGCTTTGAAATTATGTAATGGTGAATTTGCAAGTATAGGACAGATTTCATCAATTAAGTAGAGGTTATGAAGAATATTAAGAGGTACCGATCTTCTCTTTAATCACTATGGATCCCCAGTAGGAGCTCAGAATTCCCATGAATTAATAATTTTTGTTCTCAGTAAAAAGGTTGCAAATTCGGCAACCCTATCAAGGATAATTCCTCGTAAGTTATTTTGCTAGCTTCACTTAAAACAGCCGATGCATTTTGCACAACGGAGGATGGATTTTTCCCTGTTGTAAGAGAGGCCCAAGCTTTCGATTTGACTGAGGTGTGAAAAGGCCAATTGTTCCAATCAAATTATTGTGAGACAGTGTCTTATGGTCTTAGATAACTTTAATTACGATGAATTAAATTAATTACCGAAAGCAATAAATAGAAGAAAGACCGCAGATGATTTTAACGGAAGTATCTATGGGCTACGTCCAGCTGTTCAGCGAGCGTCACTCGCCTTCAACATTTGTTGCTTCCTAGGATTTCTTACACTTAGAAAATTCTATCCTTAAAATTTCTTCCACTTGGCAAATTCTATTCTCCAAAGAGATCAGTGATTCTTCGCTAAATATCACGCAGATCAAAGCATGTCTTCTTATGCGGAGATCAATGATTCTTCTTCTAATGATATATACTGATATACACATTGATTTTTTAAAGTGCTGCCCAAATTTTTAACTAAATCCTATAATGAGAATGCAAGCAATGGTTGAAAACCCATTTTCGCATCCATGTATGTATTGGTTTATTTAACTGTTTTAAAATAATTGGTATAGAGGATGCACAGTAGTTGGGGTTTTTTTAATTAATGAAGATTGTTAGGGTTCTAATTTTTATTGTGCTGAGAATTTTTTTGACTTTTCGAGAATTTTTTATTAATTTTTAAACAAATAGTTTGATAAGCATTTCAAATGTCTTGTCAAAATCAATAGAAATTGTAGTCAATGAAAGTTAGTCCACGTCTCGAACAATGTAAACGACTCATTTCACTACTAAACTAAAGTAGCATTTGTTTTTTTGGTTAAAAATCTTAATAGGTATGAATTTGGTTAAAATCTGAATTGGTTTGAATATAAATATATCAATAATATATTTATTATTATTTTTTAATATATGAATATAAGTGATATCTTGTTTGATTTTATAAATAAAAAATATCTTAAATATAGTTATTTGAAATTTATGTCCTTATAAATAAAAAAATAAAAAATTAGGTTTTATAGTTTAAGGAATAAGTATTATCAATAGAGATATTTTTAGGATATAATATTTATTTTTCATTTAGATCTTTTTCATTAACATAAAAATCACAAAAGTTTATTTTTTTTATTAAGATGTAAATGTTTGAAAATCAAACATAAATTATAAAAAACAAATAAATTTGAAAAAAAGTTTGAAATTAATAAAATTTTAGACTTCAGACATTTTAAGAAACAAGTTGTAGACTTTGGCTATTATTAGAAAAAAATCCTCGGAGGTAAATTAAAATATATTTTCAATATTGTTTGTTTAAGGAAGTACCTTGGGGGAAAAACCATAAGGTGTTTGAATAAAAATGTCATTGATGAAAGAAATTAAATGTATTCTCTATTTCATAGTATGATAGATAAAACGGGGTAGCACTAAACATAGGTGATAGTGAATTAGGTGAAAGGAAATTCCTAGTTAATATGTGGGAGCATAACCATGTCCTTAAAATGAATGTCTAACACTCCCTCGATAAAGAGCTTAAATGAGAGTAAGGATGTTTGTGTGCCATAAAAATATTTGCTAATTAAGTTAATGAAATTTCCTTATAAGATAATGAATGTTGATGATTACTCCACCATATGTATCTATATGATAGGGTTATTTGTACTCTACAAATTATTCTACTTAATTACTTTGAACACTTATGTATAAAATTTAAAAGATTAATTTTTATTTTGTACACTCTTTCAAATGCTAAAAAATTTCTTATTTAAATATATTCAACTTTAAAAAAAATAAATAAAAGAACACGAAGAAAATTTCTTCCATTCTTTTTGTAAAAAGTATGTCAAGTGCTTATTCATATCCATCAAATTCACAAAAAGTTTCAACTCATTCTCTTAAACAAGTAAGAAGAAATAAATAAATAAATAATTCAATATCCAAACTTATTATTCATCTAACATTAAATCAGCTTCAATCTTAAAAATTAGTCAAGAAATCAACCCAAAAATTAAGCACTGTCAAGAACTGACGCGATTCTAATCAATTTAGTCTCCAAAATCTAATCTAAACCTAAAATTGATTGGAACTGTGACCCAATACTCAATGAAATCATGAACCTTGGTATGTAAGGACATCACAATCAGCTATGGATGGTCTGATTGATAAGTCAAGAGTTTGAACGGTACGGAAATCTAATAAGTTCAAAGAGTTTGTTTAAGATCCAAAGAGAATTAACTCTCTCACCAATTGCATCAAAATCAATATGTCTCTATTTATTGGATACGAGTATATTATATAGGATTAGCTACAAGAATTTTTAGAAATAAATCCTAAACTAAATACAATCGGAATACAAATCTAAAACAAATAAAGAAAAAAATCTAAATCAAATCAGAATCCTAATCTAAGCAAATAGAAAAGAATCTAAATCAAATCAGAATTCTAATTGACTTATTAAATGCCTTACATCAATTAAAAGAGAAACTCAGCAATTAAAAGAAAAATAACTGATTTGTTTCTTCACCAGCCTTCTCAAGAAATAAGAAAGTATCCAAAAAGGAAAGTTGTATATTTTCCAAACAGAAAAATATCTGAAAAATGAAAATAATATATTTTCCCACCATAATATGCAAGCTAATTTCCTATTTCATAGAAGTGATTATTTGAAAACTTCAAGAGTCTGAATCATGCATTTATAATGTGTGATTCCTTTAATGGGCCTCCACGAATTTGATTGAGCCTAAGTTGAATTAACCCATTAAACGCTTGTTTGAATTTCTTTGCTCGAGCTCTTGTGACCGATCCGACGGGAACTTGAATAGGATCTGAATATATCTCATCCCACGTGCTTGTGATGATTTCGTCCTCAATCTCATCAAGAAGCTAGGTAGTGCCATTAGATACAAACCTAACCAAATTTTGTCAATCGACAGCATATTTCATGAAGCTGTTGAAAATTGATTGGAGCAATGAAAAGTTCATTTACTGAAAAATCAAAAGGGCAGTAATTCCTTTGTAAATATTTGTTCAACTCATCATAGTCAGGATAATGGAAATGAAAGTTCTAGGGTTTAAGATAGAAGAATCGTATGTATATTAAACATGTGTGCTAACTATATGGGCGTTTAAAGTAATTATGTTATTAAAATAACATAATAAATTGTCTTTAGCAGTAATATCACAATATGGGTTTGTAATAAACTAATTATTAAAATAAGAGCGTTTAGAGTAATTTTAACAACCTCACACATATTCATATTATCCAAAAATGTTAAAAATGATGCTAGAAAGTTTAGGTAAGCAACTATTAATCTCGAAGTCGATTCGAGCTTAATAATAATAATAATAATAATAATAATAATAATAATAATAATAATAATAATAATAATAATAATAATAATAATAATAATAATAATAACCCTTCAATTTATTTCATTAACCCTCACTTTTTAGTTAACCCATTCATTTTTTAAATTACTCTTAATCATCACTTTCTAATTTTTATATCTCAAAACAGAAGAAAACGATTGTCTAGTTTTTTATTGAATAGAATTGTCAAATAATAAAACATGAATTAAAGATAATGATTAATAGAACAAATACAATCGAAATTATATATAACCTTCGAAAGTCCATCTAATACCAATCAATAATTTCAAGATCTTATAGTAAATCGGTGCTCACAGTCTTCATCTCCAATTCCAGAGCTTCAACCAAGAGCTTTGTCTCTCTCTCAAATGTCTTGGAACGATCAGGTTTGCCCCCGTTTTCGCATCCTAGGTTCTCCTCCACTTCTGCATTTAGTTAATCAATCTCTCGAATACTTTCCGTCATCTCCTTAAATAACTAGATAAGGAAGCTTTCTCGATCAATTTTGAAATCAATGGCATAAAGATCAAGCACTAGATAATTGTAAGCCGATCCACTATACCTGCATCTTCTTATGGCAAATTAAGAAGCAGAGCATTGCAGAGGCGATGTTAGCAATACTATTAAGCAAAAAGGAGGTGCTACAAAGTAATAGTCAGTTTACTTATATCATTAAAAGAAAAAAAAAAAACAAAGCCTCCATAATTCCAAATGTGGGCAATTGGAATTCATAACATGTATTTCATTAATAAATAGTAAGGTGGGCACAGGCAAGTTTGTCCAAGTTCTTGTTTGGTGAAATAATATTGTACAGAAGCCATTTGAAAGAGAATAATTTATAACCAACTTTGGTGAAAAAATAACCAGATATTCAAAAATTTAAAAGCCCATAAAATAGTTTTTCATTGCTACTCAAAATTAATATGCATGTATGAAAATATCATTTTTTTAATTAAATAACAAAAGCAGGCACTAGTGCTAAAAATAAATTATAAACTAAAAACTCACAAGCTCCTCAATTATATACAATTTAAACAATAATATTTTTGAATAAATTTGAGAAGCTAGAAAAAGAAAAAGTATCTAACAATAAACACAATTATCAAGTGAACAAAGATTCGTCTACCAATATCAACATTATAAATTTAATCACACTAATATGTAAATCTGCATATTCCCATATTCAGCAAATGCCTTGGCAACCTACTTATGCAAAAAGGAGGGAAAAAAATAAGTGCAATGTTAAAAAATAAAAATATTAACTAGTGAATGTAAACAATGATAATATACTAATTGGAGATACACACACACACACCACGGACCATTGTGCTTAGAAAAAAGATGTTACATAACATTCAATTTCCTTGGCGTTCAAATTGATCCGCACCATAGTTGTTGTAGGATTAAAAAATATTTTGCAGCAGAAATATTTGGATTGCAATTCTCATATAACATATAAAATTATCATAATCTGGAAATCATATATTTTCTTTTACACTGAAGTAATCTAAGCTCCTAGATAACAATCTATCAGCACCAATCTTATTAAATCACGATTCGTCACCAATGATTTTCCAGGTTATTACTCAGGTTTGATCTGCACTTGACGTGTGGGCGCCTTTATCACTACTAAAAGCAACGAGTAAGGAAAATTTTTTTCTCTTAAAGTTACAGAAAAAAATCTTTTTTTATTTGTATATTGTGGTTACTGTCTCCTTTTAGAGAAAACAAGCCCTTTTTATATCTCAATTTGGTGGAAACCCTAGGCTATATATATATATATATATATATATATAATTCTATTAAATCAATTTGATTTAAATTAAAAATAAAACCAAATGTGGCGTTACTTGTTCTTATTATAAGGCTCACCTTGCAAAATAACATAAGATCCCTTACACACAAATATATTAAATAGAGTCTCCACTAAATAATATATTTAGGCTTTTAACCAAAATATCTAGTTATCTTACATATTAATCCAAGAATGGTGCGAGTAAATTAAATGAGCTAACCCGAGGATCATATGAGTATATACAATAGTGGCTACAATAATTAGGCCTGTAATTAAATTAGCTCAATTATTTAATTCCAAATCTACTCCACTAAAAGATTGGAATTGACCTCAATAATTGTATGTTGCTTACGATAGTATTTTCGAATAATAATCCGACCCATGCCACATTGATTTCCTTATTGTACAATCCTTTGTACCACATTGCTAATTAAATTGATATTTCAACTGTCTAATCAATTTAATTATATCTTGTTCCTTGACACATTGGTTTTCTTTAATGATCATTTTCAACATACTAATTATGTTGACACACTCTGGCCAGAGAATTTTATGATCAAGTACCAAAAACCCGTCAATAGATAAGTTGTACAAATTCTATATTGTTAATCTATAATCTCACTGCTCATAATTGCTTCCACCAAGATATCAGGTAATATTGACTACAATGTATGTTGTGTCCATTAGTAACTCAAATGAAATAACAATCATAAAAATGAAACTATAATTAACTCAAGATTGAGATTGCAATAAAATCAATGCCTATGAGATTTAATAAGTCTGATAGTAATGTTAAGGTTAATTAAATCTCATATGTGATCCAGTTCAATATAGTCAAACTACATCAATAAATTCATATATGATTAAGACAAATCATTCAATAAATTTATTACAATCTAAACGTAAATATAGTGCACAACTCTATTTATCAACTACAAACTCAATTTATTTAATTATAAGACAACTTGTATTTATGTTTTCTGTGAATCCACATGGTGATGACATAAATACATATATGCCCCGTTTGGGATTGAGGTTGAAATTTAATAAGCTGTTTAGTTCATAATTTTTTTTATAAAAACAGTGTTTGGTAAATTTTGTAAAAACAACTTATTTCATAATTTTCTCCATTTCACAAAACTTTTAAAAGCAAGTAGAGGGTTGTTTTTCACTGTTGCTTATTCAATAAGCTCTTTGTGCCTTTTAAAATGTCTATTATAACCCTAGTATTTTAATAAAAAAACAATTATATCTTACGTATCCATAAACCCTAATATATAAATCATTAGATATTATTTTCCTACCACAATTTAGTTACCGCCACAATCAAGTACATTCTCTCCAATTTTGATCTGGTAAGTTCATATGCTAATTTCATAACTATGCTTTTAAATTTTAATTTATATATTTATATTTTTGTTAATTAATTGTTTCAAATTCGTTGGCAATCTAATTTTAATATAATTTTACATATTTAAGAAAAAATATGTCTAAACAATTTATTAAACATAAAATAAAAATCAATTAAAACGTATGTATATTTTGGTCATTATATAATACAACAACACTTTTGTAATAAGATTTACCAAACACATGTACTCTATTTTTCAAACTCACAGCAACCGTAACAACACAGTTTACTAAACATCAAGCTACTTTTTTAATCAGCAACTTATTTCATCTGCACAGAACAACTAGCTTATTCATCAGCCTCCGTAATCCCAAACTAGCCCATAATATGATTAAACTGACCTTATTCAAAATATTTATGCAATTAAGATTTTTGAAAAATATCTCAAATATTTTATTAATAAGAAAATAAATAAATCGATATGCTTTAAAGAGCACATAATCCCAGCAATCTCCCATTAACTCTCAAAGCATATAAGGCAACTCACGCATGCCCATACATTCTAAGTGTAGGTTAAAAAGTTTCCCAGGTATTACGTTTGTAAAAGGATCTGTCAGGTTTTGCTCTGAGGCAATCTGGGTAACCTCTACATCACCTCTCTGCACTATTTCTCTTATGAGATGGTATTTCCTTTCTATATATTTTTGCTTGTTGCGGTTTCTTGGTTCCTTAGATTGAGCCACTGCACCACTATTATTACAAAATAGTTTAAGAGGTGTAGTTATTGCAGGTACTACCTCAAGATCCTGTAAGAACTTACGGAGCCAAACGACTTCTTTAGCAGCTTCAGATGTGGCCACATATTTAGCTTCTATTGTGGAGTCTGTGATACAACTTTGTTTCACACTCCTCCAACTCATGACTCCATTTCTAATGTAAACATATAACAAGGAGTTGATTTTATGTAATCTTTATTTGACATGAAGTAATAATTAGTATAACCACGGGAATGAGATCACACAAGTATATAATTCTTATTTCTTTTGAGATACTTAATTATATGTTTAAGCGTAGTCCAATGTTCAGGATCAGGATTAGATTGATATCTATGGACCATCCCTACTACAAAACAAATGTCTGGTCTAGTACATAGCATGACGTACATGAGACTTCCCACAGTTTCTGCATAAGGAACTCGGCTCATTTTTTCTCTTTCCTCGGGAGTTTTAGGCAACTGATTTTTAGAGAATGTAAATCCATGCCTGAATGGTAATAAACCAGTATTGGAATTTTCCATGCCAAATCTAGCTAGTTTATTATCAATATAAGCAGTTTGGGATAAGGCTAAAGTTTTATTCTTCCAATCTTGAAACAATTTGATCTAAGAATATAACTTGCCTCTCCTTGGTCTTTTTATCAAACTGTTTAGCCAACCAATTCTTTATTGATGATAATACTCTGATATCGTTTCCAATTAAGAGAATGTCATCTACATACAGAATTAGAAAAGCTATAGTTTTTCCCTGAATTTTCTTATATACATATGGCTCATTAATATTTACGTATGAATCCAAACTTTTTAATTGTTTGATCAAATATGATATTCCATGACCGGAATGCTTGCTTTAATCCGTAAATGGATTTTTACAACTTACATACCATGTGTTCTTGGCATTTTTAATGAACCCATATGATTGCTACATATTGATGTCTTCTTTAAGATGCAGTTAAGAAATGTAGTTTTGACATTTATTTACCAAATTACAGCAATGGAGAGTAGAATCCTAATGGATTTAAGCATAATGCTTGGTGAAAAGGTTTCCTCATAATCGATTACCTCTTTACGAGTATATCTTTTGCTTACTAATCTTACTTTGAATGTTTCTACCCTTCTGTTTACTCCTTATTTTCTTTTGTGGATCCACTTACACCCTATAGGTTTTACCCTATTTGGAGCCTCCAAAAAATCCCAAACATTATTAGAATCCATAGATTCCATTTCTTGGTTCATGGTATTTTTTCATAGTTCAACATCTCCATATAATAGAGCTTCGTTGTAGCTAGTGGAATCTGTACTTGTCCGTCAGGAAAATTTGTATAAGTTTCTCTCGGTAACATACACTATCTTTGGTAATCTAGCTACCCTCCCACTATGACGAGGTTCTATAGGTGGTTTTATTCGGGGATAATGTTACGATGTTCATATTGTTGCTCTTCTTCTGTTGATTAACAAGTACCGAAATCGAGCATTAACATGATCTCGATAACTCTTCCAGTATTGCCTTACTCTTAGGTTTGAAGTTATTCATACGGTCTTTCTCAAGAGGAGTAAAATGTGTACTCATAATTACTTTTATGTCTTGAGAATTATAAAATAAACCTCCCAATGTTCCTTTGGGATACCCAACAAACATACAAATCTCAAAACGTGAATCAATTTTGTTGGCCTTTGGTTTTAGCACATGTCTTTGGTGAACCCCAAATATGGATATGTTTCAAACTTGGTTTGCGATCGACCATAATTTTATTGGGGTTTTAGGCATTGACTTAGATGAAACAAAGTTCAATAGGTATGCCATTGTTTCTAGCGCTAGTCCCCAAAATGGGATGGGCAATGTAGAATAACTAAGAATAAATCTCACCATATCCAAAAGAGTTCTATTTCTTCTTTCAGCTATACCATTTTGTTGTGGTGTTCTTAGAGCTATTAGTTGAGATACAATCCCATTTTCAACCAGATACTCTTTGAATTCTCCTAAGAGATATTCACCACCTCGATCAGATCGAAGTTTTTTTATATTCTTACCTAATTGTTTTTTCTGTCTCAGTCCTATACTCTTTGGATTTTTCAAGAGCTTCGGACTTCGACGCATTAGATAAACATAATAAAAGTATCTTGAATAATCATTAGTGAATGTGCTAAAATACTCATAACCTCCTCGAGCTTGTACATTGATTGGTCTACATACATTTGTATGTACCAATTCAAATGGTGTTGTTGCAAATATTCCTTCCTTTATAAACAAGATTCACAGAGTGGCAATGATTCATTTTCCAATGGACCTAAAAGTCCATCTTGATCATTCTTTGTATCCTATTTAGGTTTATATGACCTAAGCGCAAGTGCCAGATGTAACATTGGTTAGAAGAAATCTTTCTTTTCTTAGATAAATGCATATGCTCGTTATTTTCAATCATTGTGTCATGTATAGAATGGATCAGAGGACTTAAATGATATAAATTATTTTATAATGTATCAGAACATATTAATCTATTATTTTTCAAAAAAGAAACAAAAGAACTAAATTTTATAATGCACCATTGTTTTGACAAACAAGCTATTAAAATTAAATTCCTCTTAATGTTGAGAATATAAAGACAATTATTTAAAACTAAAGTCTTATTATTCAAAGATAATAAAACAGATCCAGTCTTCACTTCCGACACGAACCGAAGCTTGTTCTTAATTACGACTTGGTACTTCATTAACTTAGTTTCTGGTTTCTGAAACCAAAAAGTGAATTACAAATATGATTAGTTGCTCCAATTCAAGACCCAAGTGTCAACAAGATTCTGAACTAAATAGGTCTCTATGACTAAAAAATTTCCCATACATGATTTCACAATTTTAAGGCAATCTTTTTTTCAGTGACCCTTTTGTCCACACTTGAAATACTTGCCTTTTAGCTTGCCATCTTTCTTAGTAGTCAATTTCTTTTTCCTAATTTTCTTCTTTTTGCCTTTTGGCTTGGGCTTAGAAGAAGTACTTTTTTTCGGTAAGGTTAATGCTTCCTTGAGATTTTTCAGTAAGATAAATCTCTTTAGCTGAATGAAGTTCATTCATCAATTCTGTTAAGGTCATATTTCTTTTATTCATATTATAATTGACTTTAAACTCCTTGAATATTTCAGGCAGAGATTTTAGCACTATTTCAATCATTGAATTATCATCGATCTGTGCACCATGAATCTCAGCCTTATTGAAATAGTCTATCATTTTCAGGACATGATCACGAACTCTTGTACCCTTTCCCATCTTAGAGTTCATAACACCTTTCAGCCCCGCTTGTCTCGCAGAGCGAGTACTCTGCCCAAACATCTTTTAAAGACTTTCCATTATTTCAGTGGCTGTCTCTATGTTCTGATGTCTGGTCTGCAGAATATTAGAAATCGAGGCTAAAATTTCACTTTTTGCCATTCCATTAGCTTTTTGCCATTTCTTATAAAGCCTCTTCTGATTCCTACTAGCATCATCTCTTTGGTTCGGAGGGCATGACCGAGTTAAAATATATTTATAATTTTCAAATAGTTAGGACTATAAATAGATTTCGTTTCCAATCTATGTAGTTATCGTCGTGAGTTTGTTTTGACTTAGAATAATGGTGAGTGGGATTAGGAAGACATTTTCTGAAAAAACAAAATAGACATGCATAAACACTTTGAAACAAATAATGTTCACAATAAATAATCTAAAATGCAAAAAACCATAAATGCATTTTATTTTATTGTACTGATAATCTAGTACTACTTTGGCAAGTTATCTGTTGGAGAAGTCATGCCTACACTTACTAGACCTAATTAACCATTAGATGATTTACTTTCATGTCAAAACATGATAAATAATTATCATTATCTTTTAATTTGTTAATGAGCTTCGTTGGGAAGGCTAATAAAAAATTTTTGTTGAGTGTATAACTATTGTTTTAATGTACGCATCTTTTATATCATACAGCCACTGTTAGGGTGATCAACAGATTGAAAAATATTCGATCTTATCTGTAAATAAATTCATCACATAAAATGTCTAATATATATACCCTCCGTAGCACCATATCATGAAGTCAAGATATATTTATAATTTTATTATTGAACTAACAATGGAGCCCGTGGGAAAAATTATCTTGAATTTTTCCTCTCCCACTCAATATTTTAAAGTTCGTTTTTCCAATATACAAATTATATCCTATATTGTTAATTGCATGCTTCCCAAAATAATATTATTTAGAAGAAATCTAATATTATTAAGCACATGCTAATGTTAAACAATATATATATATATATATATATATCTAGATTCATAATCTATAGATGCCATGTATTTTATGATACCAAGATTATGATGCATAGAGTGACACTTCCTATTGTATATGACATGTTATCATGGCGTGTTATCAACCAAACATAGCATATAGATTAAAAGCAATTAAACAATCTCAATTCATGGTTTTCCTAAAGAAAAAATTGACTTAATCTACAAGCCTAATATCTATTGGGCTTTAAGTCAACATCCATCTTTTTTTTTCTTGTATTGCTCTTGTCAGTAAGTATTGGCTCGGGGACTTTTGGGCTTTTAAAATTTATCTTTGGTTCAATTTTTAAATTTAAATTGGGCACCTTTTAAAAAAAAATTCCATTGGCTCTTATTTTTTAAATACCTCTTTTTTAAAAGAAAAAAAATCTAGGCCCAATTAATTTAATAAAATAAAACTAAATTTATCTTTAAAAATTCTTGAGCCAAATAAATTTTATTATTGATCTACCAAATTTTCATTTATATAACCCAATTTTGAAATCCCTTAAATGGGCTTGGGACCAACATAAATAAATTTGGACAAATAATAACCACTGGGCTTATCAAACTTCTATTTATATTATCCAATTGATAGCCAATAATGGGCTTGGATCCAATATAAATAAATTTGAGTTTTTGCCCAAAACCCAAAATGCTTAGGCTAAACCGTAAAATAGTGAAACTGTAGGGTGCCATGGGGTATAAACCGAAACCCTAAATCACTTATTTTTCCTCCAGTTGCCACCAACATATACTGTTGGACTTAAATGCAACAAAATTTCAAACTTTGGTAGAAAACATAAATTAGTGGGACAATAGTGTGTTTAATGAAAAAATCTAAAAGAAACCCTCCAAGCATACCAATTCCAGAGGAGCTGCCGTTTCTTCTTCTCCTTGCCGCCATCAACTTTTCTTTATTTTCTCGGGTTCTTTACATTGTTTTATAATAAAAATAATATTCACAAGAACTCCTATACCATAAATGACTTATAAAGAATCTAAAAACAATGAATTAAAATAATCAAGAGAGAAATATGGTAAAAATTGACCACCTCTCTTATTACAAATTCATAAAATTAATAGAAAAAATATCTAACCATGAATTGTGACAACCTTCAATATGTTCAATAATTATATTCATTAACATAATGAAATAATATATAAAATTTGTGCCACTCATCTTATACACATAATACAAGAGATTGATTTCATACAATAACTCTATATATTAATATGAGATCATTTCGATACCAATTGTAGGATTAAAAATATTTTGTAGCGGAAATATTTGGATCACAATTCTCATACAATATATAAAATTACCATAATCTAGAAATCATACATTTGCTTTTATCTTTCAAGTAATCAGCTCTCAAATTACGATCTGTCACCACTAATTTTGTTAGATCATGATCTATCACTAATGATCTTCCAAGTTATGAGAAAAAAATCTTATTTTTATTTTTATATATGTGGCTACTGTCTCCTTTTGGAGAAATCAAGCCCTTGTTATATCTCTATTTGATGGAAACTCTAGGATCCCCATATATATATATAAACATATATATTAATTCTATTAAATCAAATTTGATTTAAATTAAAAAAAATAAAACCAAAAGTCGCGTTACTTGTTCTTGTTATAGGGTCCCACCTTGTAAAATAACAAGTCCTCTTACACACAAGCATATTAAATGGAGCCTCCCACTAAATAATATATTTATGCTTTTAACCTAAATAACTAGTTATCTTACTTATTAATCTAGTAGTGGTGCAGTCAATTAAATGAGCTAATGGGGGATCATTTGGGTACATACATTAGTGGTTACAATAATTAGGTCTCAGTAATTGAACTAGCCCAATTATTTAATTCCAAATTCACTCCACTAAAAGATTAGAACTCGACCTCAATAATTGTATGTTATCTATGATAATGTTCTCGAGTAATAATTCGACCCATGCCACATCGATTTTGTTACTTAACAATCCTTTGTACTACATCGCTAATTAAATTGACATCTCAATTTGTCCAATCAATTTAGCTACATTTTATTCCTCGACTCTTACTGGCTTTTTCTAATGATCATTTTCAACATACTAATTATGTTGACACACTCTGACCAGAGAATTCTACGATCAAGTATCGAAAACTCATTAAGAGATAAGTTGTACAAATTCTATATTGTTAATCTATAATCTCACTGCTCATAATTGCTTCCACCAAGATATCAGGTAATATTGACTACAATGTATGTTGTGTCCATTAGTAACTCAAATGAAATAACAATCATAAAAATGAAACTGTAATTAACTTAATATTGAGATTGCAATAAAATCAATGCCTATGAGATTTAATAAGTCTGACAGTCATTTCAAGGTTAATTAAATCTCATATATGATCCAGTTCAATATAGTCAAACTATATCAGTAAATTCATACACGATTAGGACAAATCATTCAATGAATTTACTATAGCATAAAAATAAATAGAGCGCCCAACTCTATTTATCAACTGCGAACTTAATTTATTTAATCACAAGATAACTTGTATTTATGTCTTCTGTGAATCCATATGGTCATCAGATAAATACATATAATATGATTAAACGGACCTTATTTAAAATATTTATGCAATTAAGATTTTTGAAAAATATCTCAAATATTTTATTAATAAGAAAATAAATAAATCGATATGCTTTAAAGAGCACATAATCCCAACAATTGTTTCATCCCATATTGTATGTTCACATATTGAAGCACATATAGATAATTATTTAAGTAATCAATTCAAAAGGTTAACAAATAAAAAAAGAAATAAAACCCGATTTAAGTGAGGCCACTTTGTCCAAATGCAATTGTTGATAAAAATGAAGATGGAGCACGCTTTGTAGATAAATATGCTCTATTAGTTAAAATAACTTAGAGATTTAAGTGTGTACAATGATTTTCAAGTATTACCTAGTTTACAGGGAGGCATTCAATAAATTCCTAAAGGATGTTAGTAAAACTTAAGTTATGAATCGATATATTGAATATTGAAAATTGTTGCATGGCTAGTGGATATGATGTGATGTGATGGATGTGATGATGGAGCAGAGTAGCAAAAGTTGAATTAAAAGGATGAGAAACACTAGATATCGTTCTAATACTGCACTAAGCAAACACTATTAGTTTATCCTCTAATTGAAGCATGATTAGATCTCATTATAATCCAAATGACTCAAGGAGATCTTAATAATGTGTTAAGCGAGATTAGTTGATACTCTAATTCAAATGACTCTATAAGAGAGATTTGATAGATAATCCCAATGGAAATTTTAAAAGAGGGGTTTTATTGACTAATTGAAGTTGAAGTTATGAAAATAATAAAAAGACCTCCCTATTTATAATAGAGTAAACCTGCTTCCCTAAGTTACCTTAGAAGAAAATAAATGAATTATAATTGAAATAAAATACTAAAATACATATCATAATTGAGTCTAATTAAAATAAAAACATCAAAATATCTAAAATAACAAAATTCTAAAATCTTAAAATAACATTCTACATCATGTGGTGAATTGATGCCTTTCAAATCAAATGTTGTGACAAATCTAATTAAGCTAGTGGCATGTTTTTGCAAGGGAATGGAGTGGTGAATGGGAAGCAGAAGGAACATCAAAGCGAAATTATCAAAAGCATGTTTTGCGGGGAATGGAGTTGTGAATGGGAAGAAGGAGCACTATAGTGAGGCCAAGAATGATTAGAAAAAGTATTGATAGACATCCGAAATCTTTTATCCCAAATTCAATCCCAAATGATATGTTATTCATTGGTTGGGTGATAATTCTTTACAAAATTTAAGTGAATTAATTGTATTATCCTCACCAACCAATTGAGGAATGCCACAACATTTGGGATAGTGTTTTGGCATAAAACATTTGGGAATTGTAGCACTATTTGATTTCAAAAGGCACTTTATTCAACTAGTTATTTTTATAACTTCTAATAAATTAATGTTTTATAGTTTTATGTTCTCGAATTTGGAACAGGGAAGAGGAGTTTTTCTAACCAAAGGAATTAGAGAGAAAGGGAGGGAATTGTTTAACTTTTAATAAACTAATTTTTATGTTTAAAAATTATTGACATATGTCAAAAAAATTATTAGTTAATAGTTCTACAGCATCGGATGACATGGAACATTGGATGTATTATAAAATTTCTGCGGTCATTGAATTGGAGCCTAGGAAGTGGTAATCTTGTAAACAACAGTCAGAACAGCATATCCGAGATCTTTTAAGTTATCTTCCAAATTCAGAATTTAATGAAGGGCTTTGATAATGTTAAAGAGTCCAATATATTGACAGGTTTTATATTGCAATTACTCAATCTTTAGCAAAGCTTGCTCCAAAGAAGCGAAACTATTGTGTAGGGGTGGGCATAAACCCATAACCCATGGGTTTATCCAAACCCAAATCAAATAAAATAGTTTGGGTTGGGTAAATCATGTAAATAGATTAATTTGGGTTTTTATGTATGAAACCATTTTATAATGGTTTGGGTGTGGTTAACCCATGGGCTAAGAATTACTATAATCCACCCCAATGTTCATCTAATTGTTAAGCTAACTAATTGTTTTTTTTTTCTCTACACTACCAATGTTCGTCTATGTTGTAAACATTTATTTAATTTAAACTAATGTATTACTACAATCACTGAATCTCTATTAATCCTGAAGTAAAAAGAACATCCTTTGCTTATTTATTTTAATCCCCTTTGTATAATGTCCTTTTCACCTAACCAATAGATGCCAGCTAAAAAATGAAGATGGTCCTAACTAATAGATGCTAGCAAAAAAATCAAGGAATCGAATGAACTGAACCGACAATTTTGATTCGGTTTATAAATTTAAAAAAATCTATTCAATGAATTAGACATAAAAAGAAAAAACTAACTTTAGAGCTAGATAACTAGAAAAAATTAATATTTTTAAGTTAAAATAATTTATGAACCACTCCAATCTAAAACCAGACCGATTTCAATTCGTTCAAGTTCGATTCATAATCTTATTAAATTTAATTAGTTCAGCTTAAGTCGTAACAAACTGAACTGCACCAAAATGGGCAATTTAAATTTAATCATATGACCATGATCCGTTGGATCTAATATATCAACGGAGGTGAACTGCACCAAAATGCTATTTTTATGATTATCAAATATAACAACATAGTTTAGATCAAACATTTTAATTTTTCTTTTTGGTTATTTATTTATTGGTGAAGGAGTGGACTCAATTGATCATCGAATTTTATTTTCTTTCTTTTAATTTGCTTGTTTATGTCATGTTCATGGAAGTTTGTTATTAGAGTTTAATTTAATTCTTTCTTTTAATTTTTTATCCACAATATTTTTTCATATTTTAATATTAATTTAATTATTAATAATAATTAATGATTATTATAATTTTGATATAAATAAATTTATCAAAATAAAAAAATATTTTGATTATAAAATTCAATTCAAACTCAAACCAAACTCAAATGAGTTGGTTTGGGTTGAGTTAAAAATATTTGAGTTGGTTTGCGTCTGATCCAAAATTTTATGATTGAGTTTGGGTTGACTTAAAACCCAAACCAAACCAACTCATGCCCACCCCTAAATTATTTGTGTGAATGGATTCTTATCCTTCACAACTATTGTATTTATAATTCGCTTGATTAATCTGAAACTGGTATTTTCCTCTGAAAAAAAAACCCCAAGCATGGTATAATGCTTGCACCATTTCCAATGAGAGTTATATCAGCTTCTATTTCATATTATTTGCAGACTTCCTAATTATATTATTTATTTTCGTTATTCTATATTTTTATTCAATCAGTTATTCTAGACCATCAGTTTATATAAAAATTTGTGGAAGTAATATCATTATTTATTTATATTTAGAACTCTGGCCTCAACAGATAAATTAAGTGTATTTTTTAAGCGGGTGCAGTTGTAGTATAAACAAACCCAGACTAGATTCTATTTACTGGCAGCACAGCTGCTCTAAATGCACTCTTAATTTGAAAGCTCTGGTAAAATTCTAACTATAATGTGTAATTAAAAAGAAAGTCAAATTTGATTAATTTGCGTTGATGAATTTCCAAGAAAAGAGAAAGTCCATTAACTGGTGTCGATTTGTCATTGAAAATTATGTAGAACTTGTGCAGATAATAAGACACAGAGAACCACGACAATTGTGGAAAATGATGTCGAATAAAATACGTGAAGAAATGAAGGGGTGGGGAAACGTTTAATTGGTTTCGTTTTATTGTTGACTGACTTCAAAAATAAAAAATAATTGAAGACAACAACAAGTCAAATAAACAAATTAAAGCTGGTAGGCCAATAGTGTTTAGCCTTCATGGGAATCCTTTATCTTTTATACAAAAATGTGAATGAGGTTTAGATCCAATAGTGTTAGGCCTTCATCAATCATCATGGTTCTTTCTCTTTTACATAAATATGCGATGAGGTCTATACCTAATCAACCTAAAGATTTTAAATTGTAATATATCTATAGACTCTAATCATTGAAAAGAAATAAAATTGGGTGCCTTATTTTATTTTATTAATGAGTAAAAGGGTGGACTGGCACATACTGGGGATTGGTTCTTTTATTTTTGTTGGAACTTATGATGAAAGGAATTTAAAGCTAAGAGTTTAAGGTTAACAGAGAAACCTTGTCTTCAACAGCACAAGTTTGTTTGATTTGAAATAATTGACTTGTGCGAGTGTAAGGTTATCAGAGGAACTTTGGCCTCAATAACACAAGTTTGTTTGATTCGGAATAACTGACTCTTGCCTTTATTCATATCTTTTATGGTTTAAATAGTTATTAAATACAACTAAAACTAACTTATTGACCAAACCCCAAAGAAACAAGGAAAACTAATTTTTCTTACAAGGCTATGTTCAACTTAACAACCCTTGATTCACTAAACTCAAATTCAAGTCATAATTTTAAAATATAATAAGACTTTGAGAATAAATAAATTTAATACCCGTAACATGGACAAAGGTTAAATTAATTTTTTAACTTTTATTTTGCTCAAGATTTAAACAAAGATGACCATTCAATAAAACTATATGAAAATTACTTGACCAAGGGCGTCGACCCTCTGCTTTATTTTATAAATAGCGAAGAGACATACGTATTGCTAGTTGCAGCAAGAATATTGATTAATCAATTAAGATGGTTAGGGGTCCAAAATGGGTGTGTTTGAAGTTACTTTTGATGGTCGTTTTACTTGAAAATTGTTGGAGTGAGGGATGCTGGGAACAAGAGAGAGTTGCCCTCTTGCAACTTAAACATTTCTTCAGAATTCGGGTGGAGGGAGATGAAAATAATTCAGACTGTTGTCAGTGGGGACGAGTTGCGTGCAACAACAACACTGGCAGAGTAATGGAGCTTCATCTTTCTTTTGCTAGGGATTTGAGCTTGAGAGGGTGGTATCTGAATGCTCGACTTAAGTTCAAACTTTATAAGGGAAAATAAAGGTTTTTTTTTTAATAAATTTTTATGAGATTGATGAATGGAACCAGTCATTCTTGTGATGAGATTCTTTGATTTTTTTTTTTTTCTGGTGATCTAACAGGGCTATCAAGGTTAAAGAACCTGAAGTTTCTCGATTTAGGCTCCAACTACTTGAAGAATAGCAGCCTATTGCAGTCACTGCCTTTCCCAAATCTGGAGACACTTGAATTACGAGATTATCATCTTGGTAAAAAAATGACAGACCAAGGTAAGCTGAGGTTATCATCTTGAAATTTAAGATTAGGAAAAAAAAAAAAGTAACCCTATAACTTTCTTGGCTTTGTTTAAAGTTGATGTTACGTTTCATCCAGAGTTGCTCAATTTTACCAACTTGGAAGTCTTGATCTTGGACGGCTCTGCTCTGCATATAAGGTTTCTGCAAAGCATTGCAGTTCTCACTTCGGTTAAACATTTGTCAATGAGGAAATGTTATCTGTATGGCAACTCTGATTTTCAAGGTAAACTGACAAATGTTTGCGCTCTCATTTATCTTTCAAATAATTAGGGTGAACAGGATCGCATACTCGCATTGATGAATTTCTTAATCAAACTATTTTGTCAATTTATTATGATAAATGAGTCCAGTGTGTTAACATTTTCACTACCTTTTAAGTAAACTGAAGCATGTCAATTTATTTAGGGGTAAATAAAAATTAATCCTTTTCAAGTTAGTTTTTCTATGTTTAAAAAAATTAATTTTTCTTATTAAAAAAATTGACATAGCAACAGAAATTTATTATATATTCCCAAATAATAGCGCATTTGGTTTGTTCTGTTATGACGGAAGCAAGAGATCAACATCTGACGTATTTCTTGCTCAATGTTTGTAGATTTTCCAAAATTCAGAAGGTTAGAAAATTTGGTCATGGATTACAGTGAAATTCACATAAGCTTTCCTCAAATCAGTAAATCTATGGTTTCCCTAAAGTTCTTATCACTAGTCAACTGTGGACTAAATGGCACGATTCTTAATCAAGGTTAGCGACTCTATCTTTCTTTGTCTCTCTCTCCACTCTAAAATGAGTTATGTACTAAATGCTGAGTTATATTTGCAGGGCTGTGTGAGTTGGTGCATCTACAAGAGTTGCATATTGGCTATAATAATATAGGAGGTACCTTGCCTTGGTGTTCGGCAAAGATGACATCCCTTCGAATATTGGATATCGCTTCCAATCAAATTACTGGAAATATCTCCTCATCTCCCCTCAGGTATCTTACATCTCTCGAAGAGCTCAGAGTTTCAAACAATCAATTCCAAATACCAATTTCATTTGAACCCTTTTTCAATCACTCCAAGCTCAAGAAATTCTATGGTCAGAAAAACAGATTATTTGTGGAAATTGAGTCACATTCTTTGACCCCAAAATTCCAATGAAAGAACATCTCGCTGTCGGGTTGTAGATATGATGGCACATTTCCCAGATTCCTTTATTACCAACATGAATTGCGATATGTTGATTTATCTCACATGAACCTGAGGGGAGAATTTCCAAATTGGATGTTAGAAAACAACAAAGAATTGGAAACACTTCTTTTAGCCAATAACTCTCTCTCAGGATTTTTTTCAGATGCCAGTCAATCCTCTCAAGCAGTTAACAACTCTTGATGTCTCCAAAAACATCATCCAAGGCCACATTCCTACGGGAATTGGAGCATTTTTGCAAAATTAGATCATTTCAACATCTCTAGGAATGTTTTCAATGGTAGCATCCCATGTTCTTTTGGTGATATCAGCTCGTTGAGAAGTCTGGACCTATCCAATAATCGGCTGAGTGGTGAAATCCCTGAGCACATGACCATGGGTTGCTTCTCATTGCAAATTCTTGCATTATCAAACAATAGCTTGCAAGGTCATATATTATCTAGAAGTTTTAACTTGACGAACTTGGTGACATTGCAGTTGGATGCCAATCAATTCACGGGAGGAATCCCAGAAAACTTGTCGAACTGCTCTTTATTGGGAGGATTGTATCTTAGTGATAACCATATTTCCGGTAAGATTCCGAAATGGCTGGGTAATCTATCAAATTTGGTAGATATTATAATACCCAATAATCATCTTGAAGGTCCAATCCCAGCAAACCTTTGTAAGCTTAATTTTCTCACAGTTTTGGACCTTGAAGTGAATAATATATCTGGGAGTTTACCATCTTGTTTCAGTTCATGGTCTCTCACACAAGTTCACTTGTCAAGAAATAAGATAGAAGGACAACTTGAAGATGTATTCGGTGATATTTTGGTGACATTAGATCTTAGCTACAATCGTTTCAGTGGTAGGATTCCAAACTGGATTGATAAACTTTCTCACTTGAGCTACCTTAGATTGGCTAATAATAATCTAGAAGGTGAAGCGCCAGTTCAGTTGTGTCTATTGAAACAATTGCAGTTGATTGATCTTTCTCATAACAATCTTTCTGGTACAATTCCTTCTTGCTTATGCAAAACTGCCCTCGGTGAAGGTAATTATGATTCTGCTGCTCCAACGTCCGAAGGTAATTATGGTGCTGCTGGTCCAATTGCGGGTGAAGCTATGTCTCCAAGCGGTTCTTCAACAATGAGAAAAGAAGAAAGTGTTGAGTTCAGAACTAAGAATATGTCCTATTATTACCAGGAAGAATCCTCAAAAACATGTTCGGACTCGATCTTTCTTGTAATAAGCTTGCAGGTGAGATTCCTTTTCAAATTGGGTACCTGAACACGATACGAGCGCTAAATCTATCCCACAACAATTTGATGGGAACAATCCCATCGACATTTTCACACCTCAGTCAATCGAAAGCTTGGACCTCTCTTACAGCATGTTGCAGGGGAAAATCCCTCCTCAGCTTGTTGAGTTATATGCACTGGCTATTTTTAGTGTAGCACACAATAACTTGTCAGGCAAGGTCCCCGATAGAGTTGGGCAATTTGCAACCTTTACTGAGAATAGCTACGATGGGAATTCTCTTCTTCGTGGACAGCCATTATCCGAGAGTTGCTATCCAAATGGATCCCCAAACTTTTCAGTTGGTAATGAAGAAGATGATGACAATTTTATAGACATGGGTAGTTTCTGAAGGACAACATTTGTCCATGAGGTTCCTGAAAACGAAACTTTTGTGCAGTAAAATTAAAACGGATGGCGGAAGCTCTAGAAACCTCGGATCGGCTTCATTCAAAAACGAAAATCAAAATGAAAGATTGAAGTTTGTTTACCTCACTTGTAGTTTCAGAAACGACTTCGTGAGGTAGGAGAAAATGACTGAAAACAGCAAGCTACGAACACTGTCCAGGAAATCGACCACTGCACGAACAGCTTCTGTTTTGCCACGATTTCAGATCCTTAAAGCACCCCAATTGTGATGCCTCTAATCAGTCCACACTTAGAAATGTTCTAGGAGTTCATAGGATTTGGAATCACCAATTTTCGTTGAGAAATGAGAGAGATAATGAAGAAACATGAATGCTAGTTCATGATGACTCATTCCACCAAATAAAGCTACCATTATCTTTTCAATAATGGCACCAAACATTATCATGTGATACACCAACCCACTAAGCCATTATTTATTGAAAGTGATCTTATCATTTCAATAATTTATTCAATCAAATTATTATGAATAAATTAATAGTTAAATTAATTAATTTTATCTTTAATTAATTAATTCCATTTGATCACATCAAATGGTTAAATGTGGGCTTCTTTTTGTGACATGTTCTTATGCCTTCTCCTAATCTATATTAGGTCCAATAAAAGCCAAAATTCTAAACCCAAAATTGGTTTAGAAGTCCATAATCATTTATGAACCGGAACATGTCCAAAACGGTCATTTAACGCTTTCGATATTATACATAATATTTGAGGATTTATGAAATTTATTATGTTCCTTAAAATATTTATGGAACATCTAAATTTCTATCTTAAATCATATTTAAGATATATATATATAAATATATATGTATTCATTCTCAATGAATTATTATATAAATACCGATTTTCCTAAAATTAGGAAATTTAACTTCTCATTTTCTAAAGTAACTCCTTTTTCATTTCTATTAGGTGTGTGACCTTTTAGGTTCTTTTGTTATAAGGTAGTAGAACTATTTTAATGATAACTCTTTATTCATTAAATGATGCTAAACTCTTTAGTCATCAATTAGAACTTTTCTAATGACCTTAAGATACATTGGTAATACGCTTTACCAATAATGATCTTAAGGTTTCTACAAGTCATGAGTGACACCTAAAGATTTCACAACCACCCAAATAACAAGAATTGTTGGATCTATAGAACCTATTCCATTGTATCTCTATGTCTTGGTCTCTTCATCATCTATGTCCAGAGAAAAGCACGGCTTATGGTTTAATATGTTAAGCATTTATGCTTTATCTCAAAATAAATTTAAATGAACTTGGCATGATAATATAATTTGAACTCCTTCAAATATATTTCACCTTGGCCAAGGATTTCTTATGCCAATTCATATTATCTCACAGGGACATCCTTTTTGTATATTATAAAGTGATGAATTCCATATTGGCCATACACTTGTCTCCATACACGACCAACCGTGACAGTTTATTGCTAGATCTCTTCCTTGATTAGGAATTAATCATTATGCTTTCACATATCGAGATGTCTATGTACAAGACATCTGTGATGCCTGTGTCTAAAGACCATTACTAAACATAGTATCTATCACAATGTATAATAAGCCATTAACACTCCAAAACCATACGGCTCATTATATTTGGTCAAGTTCGATAAACTTGTTCTTGCAACAAGTACTTATGTGTTTGACTTGACATCTCATGTCAATGATATGAAACTTACCATCCATTTTGGTATCACATACCATAAGGAATCATAACACATACTAGTGTTTATAGGAATTTATAATGTCCAATCATAAATCCTCCACTAGGAACTATTTTAGAAGTGTAGTACAAAGGATACACGTTTCATAATCTCGACATACTCGAGAATGTGTTCCTTAACTATTTTACTTTTTGGACTATATTCATTAAATTAATTTATGAATGTTAATCACTTTGCCATTTTATAAATATCAAAATGCTAATCAAATACAATAATTCCTAAAAGCAAACATCATTTGATTGGCCTTTAGGGCATATTACTAACAGTTTCTATATCACTTTTATAATATCTTATGTAATTGTGATCTTGGGAATCTTTGGAGTTTTATATGTAAATCCTTTTGGGAAGATGGTTTTATCTCATTGAGACTTACATAGCCTCCTCGCTACTATTTTCTTGTCGACCATTTGATTCCACCAAGATTTTGTCTTGGAAATAAGTAGTTTCACTCTAGCTATTATATGTACCTCTAGTCGTTGTCCCCAATAAAATTATGTGATGCAGATTATTCAATAGCTTCAAGTTATTTGTAGCTGAAAAATTTCACTTTATTAGACCGATGCTTGAATTGATGCCTTGTTATCGGTTTAATTCTTGTTTGTCTATGCATTTTAGTTTTTTTTTAATTTCGTTTTAAATTATGTTTGGCATGATCTTTCTCCATGTTGATTCTATTTTACTTTTTTCTTGAGCTGCTTAATGAAGATGCTAGGATTTGAATTTAATACTAATTTACGCCATTATGATTGGTAATTTTTTTAACAATATATATTTAATTAAAGGATTGCTCTATGATGTTGTATGATTTTTACCTCATTGATAATGAGATTGTTGTAGACCCTTGGATTTAAGTGTTTTGACATATACCATTCATTTAATACAAAGTGGACAAAAAGTTAATTGCAAGTAAATGTAGGTTTTTTCAGTTTTAATTAATTGATAAAAAGAAAATTCTAGGGGTTGGTAGTTGGGATAAAGTATTAGAATCTTCATCCTTAATTTAATTTTAATGCATAAGTAATTATGTAACAAGTTGTTTGCAGGTTGCATAATTTATTGATAAAATATTTATAAATTACCAACAACATAAAAAAATATACAAATAATTTTGAAATTAAAAATGTCTTTTCACTATTTTTTATATTTTATGTCTAAGTCTATTTTATTTTGGAATGTGCAAGGTGCAGCCTCGCAGAAGTTTTGACGAGCTTTTGCAACTCTTCTAAAAAACTACAAATCGGGCATTGTTGTTATCTTAGAACCAAAATTAGCGGTTGCAAAGCGGATGATTTTATTATGAGAAGTGGTTTTGCTCGATCTTATCGTATTGAGGCTAATGGTTTTTCTGGGGGAATTTGGATTCTTTGGCAGGAAGCTTTTGTCATTAAAGTGGTTTTGAATCACAGACAATTTGTCCACATGCAAATAACTGAAAATAATAAATTTGTTTATTGGTTTACGACTATTTATGCTAGTCCGAACCCAGTCCTGAGGAGGCATGTTTGGGTTCATCTTAATCAAATTGCAAAGTTTGTTTAGGGCCCTTGGATTGTAGGTGGCGATTTTAATGCAATTATGTACGCCGGAGAGGAAAGGGGGTTCCCCAACGGAAGTAGAGTTTGTAATTTATTTCGGCAATGGTTTCACTCTAATAAGGTCTTTGATCTCCATTATAAAGGGCTGCGTTACACTTGGGCTAGGGGTAATCTGTATAAAAGACTTGATAGGGTGATTTGTAATGATGATTGATTTAGAACTTTCATTGAAGGCTCAGTTTACACCTTCCAAAATCGAGTCTGGTCACAAGGCTTTTCTTGGCTCGCTTTGCTAGTATGGAAAGACGTATGCATGGTCCAAGCCGTTCTGTTTTCTAATGACTTGGATTACAAATAAAGACTTTGCTGATTTTGTTGCTTCGGTTGGAGTTCCAATATTTCATATACAAAGGCTGATTTAAGTTTACTAGTGAGGTAATCCAATAGAACATGGATATTTTGGGAATATTTTTCATAAGAAAAGAAAGCTTCTCGCTCACCTGAGAGGAATCCAAAGAGCTTTAGAGGTTTACGATTCTAAGAGCCTTCATCGTTTGGAATGGAAACTTCGCAGAGAGCTGGAGGAAGTGCTGAATCATGAAGAATTATTATGGTTACAAAAATCCCGAAAAGAATGGTTGAGTTCGGGTGATCGTAATACAACTTTCTTCCACCAGAAAACTATTACCAGACGGAAGAAAAATCAAATCACAGCTATTCAAGATGTTTCAGACCACTGGTTATACAAGAGCGAAGACATTAAGAAGCACGCTGTAGATTTTTTTTTTCTTCTCTGTACACTTCGGATACGAGTGGCACTCATCCTTATGTCCTCACGGGCTGCTTCCCTTCTATTGATACATATATGCTTCATATCTTGTAAGCTCCTATAGATGATAATGAAGTTAGATCGACTATTTTCAGTATGAAACCGCTGAAAGCCCCTGGAGTGGATGGACTTCATACGATCTTCTACCAACCTCAATGGTCTACCGTTGGGCCCTTAGTGTGTCGTTTTATTAAGAGTATTTTTAGAATAAGCAAATCCCAAGGAAGCTTAACAGACCCTCCTAGTTCTCATCCCGAAAGTTGCTAATCCTCTCAATTTGAAGATGTCCGCCAATAAGTCTCTGTACTGTGATTTACAAGACTGTGACCAAGATACTTGCTAATAGGATCAACCTATCCTTCCTCATGTCATTAGGCCGCATCAAACGAGTTTCGTTCTTGGGCAACATATTATAGAGAACATTTTCGTAGCACAGGAAGTGATCCACTCTATGAGGAGGAAGTCTAGAAGGAGAGGTTATATGACTATTAAAGTGGATCTTGAAAAAGCTTATGATAGGTTAGGCTAGAGTTTTATTTTTGATACTTTACGAGAGACGGGACTCCCACTGGATTTCATTCGTGTTACTATAGAATGCATTACCACTGAGCGCATGAATGTTCTGTGGAATGGTGAGCTTATGGAGGACTTTGAGCCTTCCAAGGGCATTAGACAATGAGACCCTCTTTCTCCTTATATCTTTGTGTTGTGTATTGAAAGGTTGAGCCATGGCATTTCTAAAGTAGTGTCCGATGGTGAGTGGAAGCCTGTGCGCCTGTCACGAAATGGAATCCCCTTCTCGCACTTATTTTTGGAGATGATCTACTTTTGTTAGTCAAGCCTCATGTGACTGTGCAAGGATAGTCAACTCGATTTTGGATAATTTCTGTCTCAGCTCTAGAGCAAAGATTAATAGAACAAAAACTTAGCTTTTTTTCTCGAAGAATGTCCATAATGGTGAAGCCTCCTGTATTGGCAATTTCCTTGGGTTTTCAATCACAAAGAATCTAGGGAAGTATCTTGGAATGCCTTTGCTTCATTCACGAGTAGCAAGGAGTGCTTATCATGATATTATCACAAGATGCATTGACACTCAGACTTTTCTCGTATTCTTTAAAAGATCAAGCAAGGGTATGGTTGAATTCTTTGCCACCGTACTCCATCACCACATGGAATAATTTGGATGACAAATTTATGACGAAATATTTCCCACCAACAAAGAGTTCAAAGTTGAGGAATGAGATCACATATTTCCATCAACTCGAAAATGAAAGCTTGTATAATGTATGGAAAAGATTCAAAGAGTTACTCAGGAGATGCCCTTATTAATGTATTCCTCGTTGCATACAATTGGAAACTTTCTACAATGGGTTGAATTCAAGTAGCAGGTTGATGGTAGCTGCTTCAGCAAATGAGGCCTTGTTGTCTAAGTCATATAATCAGGCTTATGAAAGTTTGAAGAGCATAGCGAACAATAACTATCAATGGCCATCAACTAGATCCATCGCAGCAAGAGAAGCAGCAGGAGTACACAATGTGGATGCATTAACCGCATTATCAGCCCAAGTTACCTCATTGACAAATATGGTAAAAGTTATGACCACTGCTCCAGCAACAGTGAACCAAGTTGCCAAAGTCTCATGTGTTTATTATGGAGAGTAGCATCTATATCATAATTCGCTTGGGAATCCAACTTCAGTCAGTTATATGGGCAACTTCAATAGACAAAATCAGAGCAATCCATATTCAAACACCTATAACCCTGGATGGAGACAACACCTAAACGCGTTTACGAAGTAATCAATCATCATATTGCAGTATCTCAGTGGACAAAACAGACTACTCACCCACCGGTTTTCACCATCAATTTCAAGGGAAAAAAACACCAGTAATTATCAATTTAGTTCTTTACAAACTCTGATTAAGGAGTATATTGTCCAAAGTAAAACGGTATCTTTAAAAAACTTAGAGAATCAGATTGGGCAGCTTGCTACAACATTAAGTAACAGACCTCAGGGCTGTTTACCAAGCAACATAGAGGATCTAAAAAGAGAAAGAAAAGAGCATTGTAAGGTGATTAACTTAATATCTGGAAATAATGTTCATACTCGAGTTGGAATAGCAAAAAGAAGAGTAGAACCTACTTCAATCCAAGAGGAAACTCAAATTGAAGAAGAGCTAGAACAACCTATTTTCCAGCACACTGGTGAAAGTAGCCAAGTTACAACAACTGTAGAAACACATGATTCAAGTGCTTGTTGAGGAAGAAGACGCGCACCAACAGAGATCAAAGATAGAGCAAAAGAAAAATATTTTGCACAACCTATTGCAGTACAGTACTTTAGACACGCGCCACCTTTCCCTCAAAGATTTCAGAAGTAAAAGCAATATAAGCAATTCAGCAAGTTCTTAAAGGTGTTGAAACAGCTACATATCAACATTTCTTTTGTAGAAGCTCTCGAGTAAATACCAAGTTATTTGAAGTTCTTAAAAAATATTCTGGCAAGGAAAAGAAGGCTTGGAGAGTTTGAAATAGTTACTCTAACATAAGAATGCAACCACATGCTTCATAATAAAATCCCTAAGAAATTGAATGATCTAGGAAGCTTTACAATTCGATGCTCCATTGAAACTAAATATAATAGTAGGTTACTTTGTGATTTAGGGGCAAGCATCAATCTCATGCCGTTATCAGTGTTCAAGCAATTGGGAGTTGGAGAAGTGAGGCCAACAACTGTGACTTTGCAATTTGCTGATTGATCTCAGGCTTATCTGGAAGGAAATATTGAAGATGTTTTGGTGAAGGTTGATAAATTTATTCTTCTAGTGGATTTCATAGTATTGGACTTTTGGGCGAGACAAAGAAGTACCAATCATACTAGGAAGACCTTTCTTAGCCACCTGAAAAGACTTTAATTGATGTGCAAAAGGAGAGTTGACCATGCCGGTGCATGATTAACAAGTTACATTTAATGTGCTGGATGCTATGAAGAGTCCAGATTAGGTTGAAAACTGTAATTTTAACAATGTCGTGGACTTTACTGTAGTAAAACGGTACACAGTTGTTGCAATAAGGAAGAAATTAGTGTTATAACATTTGAAGAATTTGAAGATGAAGATCCTGAAATAGCCAACATAGCATGGTTAGGAGAAAAGCAATCTTTCATAATAGACAAGCACTTTGAATCACCCGATCTCTCAAATAGGGAAGTAAAACCATCTGTTTCATTTATTGAGTCACCTCTTATTTTAGAATTAAAACTTTTACCTTCATATTTAAAATATATTTATCTTAGTGACAATAATACACTCCTATAATCATTTCATCATTTTTGAACAAAAATTAAGAAAAGAGCTTGGTGGATGTATTAAGAAGATACATGAAAGTTATTGATGAACCACAATAGATATCAAAGGAATCAGCCCATCCATATGCATGCACAAGATTCTCATGAAAGATTGCACCTGAATTTGAGAGCAACAAAAGACCTGAATCTCATCATGAAAGAAGTTGTGAAGAAAGAGATCATTAAGTAGCTTAATGCTGGAATTATTTACCAGTAAGCCCAGTACAATGTGTTCCAAGGAAAGGTAGAGTAACAGTTGTAGCAAATGAAAAGAATGAGCTTATTCTACAAGAACAATAATTGAATAGAGAGTTTGCATGGATTATAGAAAGTTAAACAAAGCCATTATGAAGGTCATTTTCTCCCTTTTCATAGATCGATGCTAGATAAACTTGGAAAATAATATTATTGATTCTTGGATGGATACTCAGGCTATAACCAGATTGTTATAGCACCAAATGATTAAGAGAAGACAATATTCACTTGTCCTTATGGAACCTTTACCCTCAGAATGATGCCATTTGACTTGTACAATGCTCCATCAACCTTCCAGAGGTGTATGATGTCTATTTTTTCAAATACGGTCGAGCAAACATTTGAGGTACTCATGGATGACTTATCGATTTTATACGATGATTGTTTGTATAACTTAGAAAATGTGCGTACGAGATGTGAGGAGACTAATTTAGTGGTAAATTGAGAAAAGTGCCACTTTATGGTGCAAGAAGGGATAGTCCTAGGTCATAAAGTCTATAGAAAGGGAATAGAGGTGGATAAGGCAAAAGTAGAGGTAATTGATAAACTTCTATCACCTACTTCAGTCAAGGGCATTAAGAGTTTTTTATGACATGTTAGGTTCTATAGAAGGTTCATTAAAGACTATTCCAAAATAGCTAAACCCTTAAGCACGTTCTTTGAGTGGTGACCTTTCAAGTTTAATGAAGATTGTTTGAAGGGTTTTGTTGAGTTACTAGTTGTTATAGCACCAAATTAGAGTATGCCTTTTGAATTGATATGTGAAGCGGTGATCATTTTGTTGGAGGAGTGCTATGACAAAGGAAAGGTAAGATTTTTCATTCACTATTATGCTAGCAAGATCTTAACCAATGCACAACTCAATTATACTACCATTGAAAAAAAAAGAGTTGCTGGCGGTGGTTTTTGCATTTGATAAATTCAGAGCTTATTTGGTTGGTACCAAAGTGGCTATTTATACTAATCATTCAGCATAAAGTATTTGATTTCAAAGAAAGATGTCAAGCCAAGGTTGATTAGGTGGATTCTTTTACTGCAAGAGTTTGACCTAGAAATCAAGGACAGAAAAGACACTCAGAATCAAGTAGCAGATCATCTCTCAAGTTTGGAAGCAGATGCAAGTACTCTGACCAAGGAGGATATCGCAAAAACATTTCCTGATGAGCAATTGTTAATGCTACAACATTCTCAAATGCTACAGCAAACATGACTCCCATCTTATCTGAGACTTTTGCCAATTACTTGGTGAGCAAACTATTACCACCAAATTTGAGTTACCAGCAGAAAAAGAGGTTTCTTTATGATGTGAAGAGTTACTAGTGGGATGAGCATTACTTGTACAAGATGTGTTCAGACCATGTTATCCGAAGATGTGTACCAGATAAAGAAATTTCAGGCATTTTACAACTATCATCATGTCAGCAAAGATATGGAAGATACTATGAAGGACACAAAACAATAAAAAAAAATTCTAGAATTAGGTTACTATTGGCCCTCTATTTTTAAAGATACTTACGCATTTGTCAAATGTTATGACAGGTGTCAAAGGGCACAAACATTTCTCAAAAGCATGAGATGCCACTCTTTAACATTAAGAAGTAGAGCTTTTTGATGTAAGAGGATAGATTTTATGGGACCATTACCACCCTCTCTCGGAAACCTTCCAAATTGGTGAAAGCTGTAGTATTACCCACTAATGATGCCAAGGCAGTGGTGAAGTTCATTAAAAACAACATCTTCTCAAGATTTGTTACTCAAGAGCCATTATTAGTGATGAAGGAACACATTTTTTGCAGAATATTTACTGCGCAGGATTGGCCAAGTATGGAATCAAACATAAGGTTGCTACAACATATCACCCATAAACAAGTGGATAGGTAGAGCTATCCAACATAAAGATAAAGAAAATTTTGAAGAAAGTTATGAGTCCTAACATAAAGGATTGGTCACTTAGATTAAATGACTCTTATGGACTTATAGAACAGCCTATAAAACTCCAATTAACATGTCCCCATACAGAATTGTTTATGGAAAAGCATGTCACTTGCCATTAGAGCTAGAACACAAAGCATATTAGGCAGTCAAGTAACTAAATATGGATATGATTGGTGCAACAGGGCAACGAAAATTACAACTCTGTAAGCTAGAGGAATTCAGGATATTCTCCTATGAGAATGCACAAATTTATAAGGAAAAGACCAAAGAATGGCATGACCAAAGAATACAGAAATGAGAACTCATTCCAGATAATCAAGTTTTGCTTCATAACTCAAGATTAAGGCTCTTTCCTGGAAAATTAAAATCTAGATAGTCAGGACCTTCAAGCTTATCAGAGTATATCTTTATGGGGCTGTTGACCTCTTAGATGAAAGAACGAGTCAAGAATTCAAGGTAAATGGGCACAGAGTAAAGCATTACATGGGCACTAATGTGGACCACCTAAGGGAGGACTTGTTTCTGAGGGATCCAACATGAGCAAACAAATATGGTCAGGTTGAAGGACCTAAAATCAAGCACTAATTGGGAGGCAACCCAATGATGAAGGGAGTTTTTTCAATTTTTCTTTGCACATTAAGTCTAATTTTGCATGCTTTTATTTATGATTTTTGTCATTTTTAATTGATTATTTAATTTAATTTCTTTGTTTTAATTGCTTGTAGCACATACATATTAAAAAAAATGGGCTAAGAAACTAACACGAGTTGTTACAGCATTAAATACAACAAGGCAATTGGGCAATGATTCTCATACATCAGGGCAATTTGATCTTTATTCTTTGTAACATCAAAATTCATTGCCACATAGCACCTTTTTTTGTATAGATAGAACTGAGGAAATTCTTTTACCGTTGGGAGTAATTTCACTAACTAGCATCAGCAAATCAAAATTATGAATTTGAAGAATTCATTAAGCTAAGGAAGATTTTGGAGGAAAAGAGGTTCATCTTTCCGGAGCAACCCATGGGTGTAATGAGCAGCATTCATATTGATATAGTACAGTGAGGATGGGTCAAATTATGCTCTCACTCTCAAGACTCAATTGTTTTGGTTGTCAAAGAGTTTTACTCTAATGTGCTGCAGCAAGAACCACGAAATATTTTCGTCAGACAAGTCCAAGTCCCTTTAGATTCTAGAGTGATTAATGCTTTTTATGATTTGCCTCACATGATTAAATGTGAGTATTCAAAATTTGCTAAGAAGATGACTGAGAAAAAATAGAGGGAGATTTTTAAGACATTAACTGTTCGCGAAAATAATTGGTTGAATGAGGAAGGAAGAGTGGTGAATAGAATTGATTTGAAGCTGAATGCCAAAGTTTGGGTTAAATTTTTGAAATCAAGATTGATGCCCATTACACATACCACCACTGTTTCCTATGATCAACTTATATTACTCTATGCTATAGTCAATGGCTTAACTATAGATGTTGGAAAGGTTATTGAAAAAGAAATTAGAGAACGTGCATTGAAGAAACAAAAGACTGCTGTTTTATTTTTTCCTTCATTGATCACTGGTATTTGTAAGGCTTCTAGGGTGAGGTTTGAGGCCAAAGATGGAAGGGTGAAGAATGAGGAAGCCCTCACTGCTAGAACTGTTGAAAGGATTATTGTGGAATCTCATTGACAGAGTAATTTGAACATCTTATTGTAAAAATTCTAGAACACCCTGCTCCAGCAAAAGAAGCACAGGCTCCCGGACTGGAGGAGATGATTCAAGCACTTAATGAGGCAATGCAAGTATGTGTCCGAGCTCAGATGGAAGAAAATCAAAGGTTCTGGTCATACTTGTAGCATTTGGAAGCCCAAAAACATTAATTTACTCTGTACAAGAAGAGTAAAGATGTCGATTTTCCAGGATCATTGTTGCAACAATTTAAATTTGAAGAAGCTGAGGAAGAGGCTCTAATAGAAGAGGGTGAAGATGCTGCAGCAGGAAAATAAAAGGAAGAAGAGTCTGATTTAGATCAACAGCCTGAGCCAGAAAAAGAAGAGATGCTAAAGCAGACACAGAGAGCTCAAAAGAAAAAGAAGAATGAGATAATGGCGATGAGGAAGACAAGCAGAACTCCCAAAGGTGACCCCATCAAAAAAAGAAAAATAGACAATCTCGAAATAAGAGGAGCCCGTATCAAATTTGGACGAGGATGTGGATGCAGCTATAGACTAAGCCATTAACAAGATCACTCACACAGAGAAAGCACGAAGCAGTTTGAAGGACATCATTGCTACTATTATCGCTTAGGAGTCTGCTGCAGCAAAACCTACTCCAGCTGCAACCTAACAAACTCCAACGAAATCTCCTACTACAGCTCCTAAGGCATAGAACAAACGTAAAGGGGCATAAATCTCTAGAGGTGCTACAACACCAGAAGAGCCAAAGCAAAAGCGAACAAGACCAACTCAGCCCAAAGCTACTGAATCTGTTGGAACTCCACCAATCAGTCCAACTCCAAGTCAGAAAAAGAAGCAGCCAGCTGCCACATCACTCGGTTCATCTAAAGAGTGTGTGCGAGGTGCAACTAAGAAGAAGTGAACCTACTGCAGCAAAATATTCAATAGCAAGGGAGTATCCCCTGTCAGCCCACTTTCATTTTCCAATATCTGAAACTTTTCCTTTATTTATTTGTTTATTAGTGTTCAATTTTCATTTTTTTTAATGTTTGCATGTTTATATTAGTTTAGTTTGTGTGCTTGTGAGGATATAACACCTCTCAAGTTTGGGGGGTACGTTATGGTGCTTTGTGTTTGTGTTGAGTATTATGCGAAGCTCTGTTATTGAGAATTTGTGTATGGATTGAAAAATCTAATGATGATGAATTGAGAGTCATTCAGTATTTATGATTGCCAAAGTAGGGATAATGTATAGATGAAGGCTGAAATTTTGTTTCATGAGTATATTGGAGCAGAGCCAAGAGAAAAACATTGAGGTAGAAAAAAAAATCTTAAGTTTGGGGAAAATTTTTGAATCGTGCTTGTTGTGAAGTAAATTATGCTCTAATGGCATAAGTTGCTCAAGAACTGTGGCTGAGTATGCACCCCATATACGACTTAAGTAAAAAGGCAACAAAAGCTATGAGCATTGTCAAGCATTTGAAAAATAAAAAGAAATAAAGGTCCTCAATTTAGGATATTAAGTAGCGAGTGTCATTTTATGAGCCCTATATTCAGCCTTGAGTTAAAGGTGTCCATAGATAAGACTATGTTAAGCTTAATTACTGCAGCAACTCGATCTCAGTGCATCGGTTAAGTAATTGGACGTCATCATTACAAGTGATAGACATTCACATAAAAATCAATGATACATTGAAGAGAATCTGTGTTACTAAAAAAAAAAAGATATTTTGTTATAGCATAGTTTGAACTTGTTTGTTACTTCTGCTCGCCCATATGTGAATGTACTTATGTTCTACCATGTTAGTGATAGACTGATAGGTAGAGAGTTATGATGATGATTTTTAAGTTCCTCTTTTCTTTGCTTTTAATAGGAACTGTATTATGTCCCACAAGTGTCACTTACATCAATTCGATGTACCTCAATGTCCTGAAAGATGTATAAGCAATAAAAAAAAAAGAATTAGGCTATATAGTGCTTCAACATTTTGTACGACAATATAGCAAAGTATAAGAAACACTAAGGAAAGTTAGTTAGTGGTTGTCTTATGTAAACATCATAATAATATTAGGCTATATGGTACTTCAACGTTTTGTAGGACAACATAGTAAAGTATAAGGAACACTAAGTGAAGTCAGTTAGTGGTTGTCTTATGTAAACATCATAATAATTTTGCCAAATAGTGACTTATTGCTTTGAAAAATAATATGACATTATAATTGCTTTTTATATGAACAGTTGTTCTACTTCACTCTGTTTACATTTGATCATCATTCTATCGATAGAATAGTATGCCTTATTAGTGTATGGACCAAGGAAGAGACTTGTCAATTCTTGAATTGGTAGAAAAGGTTTGGGGACATCATAAGTTGTGAGGTTTGTATTATTCTCTATCTTGTTCATGCATGTATACAATTTTAGGAACCAAATTACATGTGTTTTATTATCAATTTGTATGATTGCTGATCTTATTTTTTTAGGTTCCAATATGTTAAGCAAATTTTATATAACTCCAAAGTCATTTGCCTTATTATCAACACATTCAAGATGTTAAAAGTTTGAGTATTATTAATATAGAGGTGGCTTTGGGGGTGTTTATAGAATCAGTCAAAGAAAATTGAATAGAAAATAGATTCATTCAATGTGAGAATGGAAATGGTTGAGAAGTCTACAGAGGAATTAAGATCAAAGTACCTGGTTGGTATCGTCATCTAATCCATCGCTGTCGTCCCTGACCTTTAAAAGTCCAGAGCCTACATGTCCAGTCAGAAAGCCAAGCTAATCATTGATTGGAAAACAAAATGATTATGGTCAGAGATGAGGACTCTGTGGATCACATATTAAACCTCGATGAATTGATGGCCTAAATTAGGACAAGCAAAGCAGTAGGTGGAATTCGTAAATATCCCACCCACTTTGTCGTAAGTTATGTTCCGATTCCACCACCTAATCTCCACAATGTGGTAAAGCTTTTAAATTTTATTTTGTAAATTTTATTTCCATGATAATTCATATATGAATGAATTTACATATAAATTATTTTATATAGGATACGGACGAACCAGTTGACCTTAGGTAAGAATGTCAAACTAACTTTTTAATGTGACTAAATAGGATAGAATCCCTTCGCAGAAGCTTGATTGTGCTCAAGTGTGAATTCTTTGACGATTTATTTACTAATAGATTCATCGTAATTCACTCGAAATGATGCCCACCCAATACATGTGGTTGGTAGTGGTTCTTGCACTTTGTTGTAGTTTTGAGAATATTTTTCTTCTCTAAGCTCTTTCAAATTACAAACCATCGATGAATTGTGTCTTGCCTGGGCATTTTTCATGCCACATGTCATTTGTCCTAACACCAAAACCAACCATTCAGGCATAATTGTTATACCAAAATTCTACATTATTTATTAAGTCGAAATGACTGCCAAGTAAGTCTTATGCCAATAAAACCTCATTCTTTGTTAAGTATGTCGATTGATCATATGATGATGGCAATTCAAAAGTATTTAGAGCAACGGTCATTTCTATGTTGCGATCATTATATAGAGCACTCATATTCAACCCCTGTACTATAATAATATAATAAGAGTTACTAATATGATTTAACCTACTTGTAATCCAAATTAGTCATGATTTAATATGGATTTCATATGGATTGTGGATTAATATAATTTACACCAATATTATTGATAATATAAAATCATGAAAAAACATTATGGGTTAACATACTCCACATCCATGTAAGTAATAATTGATCTATTGTTTTATCTACAACGCATATTGTAACACCAAATTCCATAATTTTAAATTATAGATATTTGGCTTTTATTAGAAAGCATTTACGGCTATAATCCATATTAATAAGAATATTTAAATTATAAATAGGGTTATTCATGTGGTAAATTTTGGAAAAAAGCTTATTTTTCCAAATTTAATAAGGTTTCTTAAGACTTTCTATAAATTCATATTTTTCCCTCTTCCATAACCCTAAGTCCACAACGTTTTGCTCTTTTTCTCTACTACTCATCACGTTATACCGATGTGCCTCCAGCTTCTAAAGATTTCTTCAGCATCTGAGGGCTTGATGCAGCATATTCTTAGCTAAGTTTGCACTCTTTCTCCATAGCAATAGCAGCTTGTGTATCGCTTTGATACTTTGCAGTAGTTCATCTTATATCAGAAGTAGGAGATTTGTAATGGTCAGAGATGCATCCTCATTGCCCTCGGTTTCCTTCCCCACCGAAGTTTTTATCGCAGCCACCCTCTTCGCTTATCTTTCAATGTTTTATGTTTTCCTTGTTTCGCACATACATTTCTCATCTCATTTTATATTTTAGATGATATTATTATATTGTATGCACTATTTTAGCTTTTATGATGGTATTTGGATTGCATGGTTATTTCTAATTTCACTTGATGATTTTGATGATTACTAGTTATATGCATGGTGACTATTATGTTGAACATTGTTTTGTGTTGTTGAAGTTGAGATAATTTGATTTCGTTATTGGAGTTGAGTTGGTTTGAGATTATCTCGGAAGTGTTTTTAACTACTTTTTATTTAAGGATATGCTCATTTTTAAGAGGAGGTTTTGCCAAAATTTTTGCTTGCACAAAATGGGAAATATCTGAACTTCTATCTTTAGCCTTTTTCATTTTTTTTCTTTTTTATGATGAAGGAAAGAGATATATATCTTTTTGTGAGAAAATATTATTGGATACATATACTTTTCGTTAAAAATTGATTGGCCATATACTAAGGGGAAAAACATACTTAGGGGGAGTAAAATTGCATAATCTTGTAACGTTTGTCATTATCAAAAAGTGGGAGATTGTTAACTTATAATGATTTTGATGATAAAAACATGTTTTAATTGATAAGTCTGAAAAATTTTGTTAATTATCAAAATATTTAAGCTGTATAATATTCAAAGCATAGAATAACCTTTTAGAAATAAAAGGATAACTTTTTATTTGAAAATGGTAAAACGATAGCATTCCGAAGAGCAACAATTCGATAACGGTGAACGTTCATGAATAATGATAATCGATTGCATTCCAGAGAGCAAGTTTCATAATAACAGCAAACCATTTATTGATAACGGTGAACAGATTGCATTCCAGAAAGCAAGTTCCATAATAGCAGCAAACCATTTATTGATAACAGTGAACAGATTGCATTCCAGAGAGCAAGTTTCACGATAATGGCAAACCATTTATGGATAATGGTAAACCAATGAACACAAGATGAGAGCAATCATCTTGCAAACGGTAAATTTTATGTCAAACGAATAACCGATACTTTTGGACAGGATTCTAGAGCGATAACGGTAATCCGACTTCTTAAACATGGTGATCCAACTATTTAACATTATAACAACAGTCACATGCTTGATTAAAACGGTGATCAAGTGACTAACGGCAATCCAATTTGGTACAAGAAGTCAATAATGCATAGTTTTCAGCTCCAAACTATAAAATAGCTTAATCAAATTCAAACAAGGAGTGATCCAACCATTATCATTTAGCTTACTATTCAGTATACAACTATTATTAAGCTTCAAACTTGTTTTTGTTTTCACTTATTCACATATTGAGTTATTATTTGTAATCAAACACCTTTGTAAGAGAAAACTTATTTGTAATCTTTATTTTTGAGTGATTGTAAGTGTTGGGATACACTTGAGTTAAGATATTGAGGATAATCTCTTGTTGTAAAGGTCTATTGACACCTTGAAGGTCAATTGTAAGAGTTGTTGAAGCCTTTATAGGCTTGCATAATGGAATCCTCAAGCCCGGTAAGCTTGGAAGCGTGGACGCAGTACACATTTGGCCGAAACCACGTAAAAATCACTTGTTTGCTCTCTTACTTTATCTTTTTATATTTTATTGCACATTAATTTGTTCATTTCAAATTTGATTATTTTGTTTAATTTGCATTTAGTTTTTTTTTGCTTAAATTTTTAGAAACCCAATTCACCCCCTCTATTGAGTTGCCTAGTTAATATTTCAGGTCTTCCTTAGAAAACTAGTTCTAAGTATTTAGACCTAGGTAATTCTTTAAAAGAAATGACCTAAGTATTTTTATTGTAATTCATCCATAGATTGTTTCCTTAGAAGATTAATTCTAAGTAATTAGATATAGTCTCTTTATTGTAATCCGCCTATAAGCATTTTCCTTAGAAAATTGATTATGAGTAAACGGGCTTAGATTTCTTTTTAAAATAAAGGACCTAGGTCTCTTTTAAAAGAAAGGACCTAGTTGTCTTTTATCATAATCTGCCAAGAGGCGCTTTCTTAGGAAATTAATTATCGAGTTGGACTTAGGTCATTCTTTAAAAAAGGACCAGTCATTTTTTTTTATAATTCGCCATAGGTGGTTTCTTTAAAAGATTAATTCTAAGTAATTTGATGTAGCTCTCTTTATTATAATCTGGCCACAAGCGTTTTCCTTAGAAAATTAATTCTAAGTATTTGGACCTAGGTCTCTTTTTATCATAACCCGCCGGTAGGGCACTTTCCTTACAAAATTAATTCTAAGTAATTAAACCTAGGTCTCTTTTATCATAATCCGCCCGTAGACGCTTTTCTTAGAAAATTAATTCTAGGTATTCAGACCTAGGTCTCTTTTTATCATAATCCGCCCATAGGCGCTTTTCTTAGAAAATTAATTTTAAGTAATTAGACCTAGGTTATTCATGTGTAATGAATTATGCCTTGACGTTTTGTCGACAACTCGCCATTTGGGGGTTTTACTTAGAAATTTTTTCTATGTACCTAGGTCACTTCTACAAAGAATGAACCTAGATCATTCATTTATAATGAATAACACGTCGGCATTTTATCAACGATTAGTCATTTGCACATTTTACTAAGGACTTTCTTCTAAGGACCTAGGTCATTCATGAATTATGCCTTGGCATTCTACGACTCGCCATTTAGACATTTTACTTAGAAATTTCTTATAAGAAACTAGGTCAGTCTTGTGAAAATAGACCTAGGTCGTCATGTATTATGAATTACGCCTGGCATTTTGTCTTAGACTTGCCTATTGGGCATTTTACTTAGAAACTTTTCTAAGTATAGGCCTATT